>LR749505.1:2112540-2139006 GCA_902729485.2 Mus minutoides | reverse complement strand
CACGAGCCCAGGGGGTACTAGTTAGTTCATGGTTATTCTTCCACCTATAGGGTTGAAGACCCCTTCAGCTCCTTGGGTACTTTCTCTAGCTCCTTCTTCCTTGGGAACCCTGTGTTCCATCTAATAGCTGACCGTGAGCTTCCACCTCCATGTTTGCCAGGCATTGGTATATTTTCCCCCGAGACCGCTATATCCAGGCTCTTTCAGCACCATCTTGCTGGCATATGATATAGTGTCTATGTTTGGTGACTGATTGTGGGATGGATCCCTGGCAGCCGCAGTCGTTGGGTCCATCCTTTGGATTGAGCTGCACAAATGCTCCCTTTAACTCTTTCAATGTGTGCTTTGTTCTTAATTCTAGGAACGGGTGACGTGTCCAGGAGAACTTCTTTATAGATGCTTCTTGTCTTAGTACCCATTGGCCTTAATTATGGACCATTTTCTCCCAAACCTCAGTTTCCAATGTCACCGTATCAGGTTTTAATTCTCTCCCTGCTAAATAGGATAACACTGGTATATCCTTGGAATAGACATTCACTGGCGGCTTGCTTTCCACTGAGAGTTCCTATGGTGCCTGGTCAGCTGGTCCCTTACATAATATCTATTTATGGTGAGAAGGAATGAATCATAATTCATGCCTGGGCCTAAGAGCAACTTGCCTGACTGTGCTTTATAGATCATAGTAGGTCCATTAAGAACCGTTCTGGAACCTTGAAGATATGGGCACAGGGGAAAAATTCCTGAACAGAACACCAATGGATTATGCTGTAAGATCAAGAATCAATAAATGGGACCTCATAAATTGCAAAGCTTCTGTAAGACAAAGAACTATGTCAATAAGAGAAAAAAAGCAACCAACAGATTGGGAAAAGATCTTTACCAATCTTACATCCAATAGAGGGCTAATATCCAATATATACAAAGAACTCAAGAATTTAGACTCCAGAAAACCAAATAACCCTTTAAAAAAATGGGACACAGAGCTAAACAAATAATTCTCAACTGAGGAATACCGAATGGCTGAGAAGCACCTGAAAAAATGTTCAAAATCCTTAATCATCAGGGAAATGCAAATCAAAACAACCCTGAGATTCCACCTCACACCAGTCAGAATGGCTAAGATGAAAAACTCAGGTGACAGCAGATCCTGGCAAGGATATGGAGAAAGAGGAACACTCCTCCATTGCTGGTGGGATTGCAAGCTGGTACAACCACTCTGGAAATCAGTTTGGCAGTTCCTCAGAAAATTGGACATAGTGCTACCAGAAGATCCAGCAATATCACTCCTGGGCATATGCCCAGAAGATGCTCCTACTTGTAATAAAGACACATGCTCCACTATGTTCATAGCAGCCTTATTTATAATAGCCAAAGGCTGGTAAGAACCCAGATGTCCCTCAACAGAGGAATGGATACAGAAAATGTGGTACATTTACACAATGGAGTACTACTCAGCTATTAAAAACAATGAATTTGTGAAATTCTTAGACAAATGGATGGATCTGGAGGATATCATCCTGAGTGAGGTAACCCAATTCCAAAAGAGCACACATGATATGCACTCACTGATAAGTGGATATTAGTCCCAATCCCAGAATATCCAAGATACAATTTGCAAAACACATGAAACTCAAGGAGAAGGAAGACCAAAGTGTGGATACTTTGATTCTTCCTAGAGAGGGGAACAAAATACCCATGGAAGGAGTTAGAGAGACAAAGTAAGGAGCAGAGACTGAAGGAATGCCCATCCAGAGACTGTCCCACCTGGGGATCCATCCCATAAACAGTAACCAAACCCAGACACTATTGTGGATGCCAACAAGAGCTTGCTGACAGGAGCCTGATGTAGCTGTCTCCTGAGAGGCTCTGCCAGTGCCTGACAAATACAGAAGTGGATGTGGACAGTTATCCCTTGGATGGAGCATGGGGTCCCCATTGAAGGAGCTAGAGAAAGTACCCAAGGAGCTGAAGGGGTTTGCAGCTCCATAGAAGGAAAAACAATATGAACTAACCAATACCCCCCAGAGCTTGCTGGGACTAAACCACCAATCAAAGAAAACACATGGTGAGACTCATGACTCTAGCTGCATATGTAGTTGAGGATGGCCTAGTTGGTCATCAATGGGATAAGAGGCCCTTGGTCCTGTGAAGTTTCTATGCCCCAGTATAGGGAAATGCCAAGGCCAGGAAGTGGGAATAGGTGGGTTGGGGAGCAGGGGCATGGGGGAGGGGATAGGGGATTTTCTGAGGGGAAACTAGGAAAGGGAATAACATTTGAAATGTAAATAAAGAAAATATCTAATAATTTAAAAAAAGAACCCTTCTGGGAAAAGACAGTGGAAGGAGCACGAAAGAAATCACAGACAAGAGACATTACAGAATCTGCATTTGACCTATCAGTGGAGATGCCTGGCCTTGAAGCCTCCAGAAGTTCACTTCCCTACCTATGCCAAGAGGGATCATCTGAATGCAGCCAACATTTAGAGCAGAATGGACTAAATGTTGAAATGAAAACAATGACAGCATCCTGGTAACCTCATTTGATTCCATGGATCCAGCCTTCTCTGAAGCCAGGAACATCTACTCCTGGGCTTTTCAGCTCTGTGACACAATTCTCTTTGTTGCTAAGCTATTTTGAGTTGACTTTGTTGTATTTGTTACCAATGGTTCTGTCTAGTAATAAATAGCTTGGAGGTTTCCGTGAGGGTAAAATGAAGTAGTGTAGATAAGACACGATTCCTGGAATATTGTAGACATGATAAATGCTTGCTGTTGATGTCATAACAATTGTTCTTTGACCTCTCTTTTTCCCTCAGGGTCCTCTTTCCTTAACTGGCCTGCCAAGTGCAATGCAGCTTACAATATTCTCTCCTTTCTATAATGTTTATCCAAAATAGCTAAAAAGCCTTTTTTTTTTTTTTTAAATTTAAATCTTTTCCGTAGTTTGGTTTAGTGTTAGCCATGATTCTCTTTCCCATGAATTTATAAGACCACAGCTTCTATGCTAAAGCAGACACAGAAGAAGATATTATTTTAAGGACACTTTCTGCTATCTGTGTTTTCCACATTAGTTGAAAAATAAGTCTACTGCCTACTCTGTGGCTGACTTGAAGCCCCACAAAGTGTCTGCTGCCCAGTTATACCTGGACTTTACAGATTGTTCCTATGTGCTTCAATGCCTTTCCTAGCCTCTGCCCCTTCCTGTCCAACTAAGGCTGGCTTCCCTTTAAGACTCAGATCTACTTTCACTTCTCAAACACTGGCAGAACTGACTTACCTTTTCTGAAAACCCCTTTATATCCTATTATGGTTCATTATTTTAAACAAATGCAATTGTCTTCTCAACAATACCTTATAATCGCAGGCAAGGAAAGTTTGTGTGCCTCTCTGAATCATTTACCTGCGTCAGATTCTCTAATATTTGACTTAAAGCTACTATTCAGATTTGGCCACTTTCTTAGAGGCAGATAAGAGATAGTGTTTTTGGTTAGGCAAGATGCTCTATGGTAAACTTGGCTTTAGAAAGCTACCTGCAGAGAATTCCACCTCAGAGAATCTGGCCACTAGTTTGTTGGTTTGTTTGTTTGTCTGTTTGTGTTTATTTGTTTTGCCTCTGCAATTTGAGGCAGAATCACCTTACATCTATCTTTTTCCCTTCATCATGCCCCTATACTGCCATAGGACAGCTTAGGAGGTTAGTGTGAATGGGTAAATCCCATTAATTTAGATATGGATACTTATAATTTATTCCATTCTTTTACTTTCTTTTCTGTTGATATAATAAAATATTTAAAAAAAAACAACAAGTT
The DNA here is from genome assembly GCA_902729485.2 of Mus minutoides. Classification (NCBI taxonomy): domain Eukaryota; kingdom Metazoa; phylum Chordata; class Mammalia; order Rodentia; family Muridae; genus Mus; species Mus minutoides. The sequence goes on along the minus strand of LR749505.1, from coordinate 2,135,197 downwards.
AAAGGACCCATTTATCCAGCTCACAGTTCAAGGTTATAGTCTATTACTTTAGGGAAATGACAGTGTCAGGACCTTGAAACAGCTAGCCCTATTACATCCCTAATGAATGTACAGTTCACTTACTCTACTTTTGTATGGTTCAGGATGCTCTGTCTAGGGAATGGTGTCATCCACAGCAAGCAAGTCTCCTTACCTCAGTTAATATAATCAAGACAATTCCCCACATGGATACCCAGAAGCCAATCTTCTAGATGATTCTAGATTTTGTCAAGCTTATAATATTATTATAACCATAGTTGGAGCATATTCTAGGAGTTGGTATCACATTCCCAAATCGTTGTCCTCATTTTGCTGTATCTATAAACTATGTGTACCACCCACTTAGGCCATCCTTTTGTGTATAATAAGCAAGTTTTGCTAGTTTAGACAAATTTAAATATTCACCTAAGATTTTCTCCTTCAATCCGATGGATCCTAAGGCAGTAGAGCCAAGATGAAAACGAACAGTTGTCTCATTCTCTTTCTCCTCCAACCTCATGTTCTTAGTAGTTTCTTAGTGTTATTTTAGACCGATTGTTCTCAAACTTCTTAATGCTGCAACCCTTTAATACAGTTCCTCATGTCGTTGTGGTCTCCCAACCATAAAGTTATTTTCATTTCTACTTCATAACTGTAACTTTGCTACTGCTATGAATCATAATGTAAATATTTAATATGGAGGATATCTGATATGTTACCCCCGTGAAAGGGTCGTTCAACCCTCAAAGAGATGACAATCCACATGTTGAGAACCACTGTTTTAGACACTTCTCTGGCAAGATTGTGCTATCAAAGCAGAGGGTATTTTACCTTAGAACTCAAAAATATATTGGCAAAAGACTGCAAGAAGATAAAAGGCACTTAAAACTTCTTTAAAAATTACAAAGCAATACAATAGTCAGGACTAATCAAATATTAAATTGTTTATGATTTTGTTTTATTTAGTCTAAAAAGCTTTTTCTTCAGGTATTTAGTAACACCACTCCAGTGTACACACACACACACACACACACACACACACATTTTTATTGCACATGAAAGATGAAGGTTTTTTTTTACTGATAAAGCCAAATAAATCCAGTAAATATACATGTATAATTTAAAGAAAAAAAAGTTGATTCTGAGAATTGCTAAAAGCAACTCTTGAGAAATCTTTAACGACATATTAATCCATCACATTTAAAACTATGAAACACACTGTTCTCTAAGATTATTGAGCATGGCATAAAAGACTATTTAAGACCATTAAATGAGTACAAATGGTAGCTTTTCCGTTATATATCAAATAGAACATTAGTTACCAGGATTGAGAGCATGTTGGCTAGTGTAAGGGGGATAGAACTGCATCCTGGCAAAACAGTTTTGTCAGATGCGAGGGAAACCATCTTTGTTGATTGTTTTAAATATAGAAGAAACCAATTATAAAATGGGAAGAGGTACTGTATGCCTTTTCTCTTCTGTATAAAAGCAAACAGAAAACAAGCTTGATTATCACTCTTGGAACACACTAGCAATTATGTGGTATATCTTTTGAACAGAAAAAGCTCAAGAACGAAGATCAGTTTACAAACAATGATAGGCTGGATATCAGTGGGGGTTGCTTGCATTGCTTCCACCGACTCACAAAACTGACTCTCTGGACAGTGACTTTATAATAATACCGTGAAATTCGTCATGGCAGGAATATTCATACTTTAGAAACAGGCAATGCTTAAACATCAACACTCCAAACCCACATCTGGATGAAGCGCTAGCTAGACACAAATGACTATCAGCAGATGACAACCCCCCCCCACCCCCCAAGACTGCGGAACCAACTCATAGTTGTTATCACTGTGCAGTGTTGCGGACTTCTCCAATAGAGCCTTTGGAAATCATGCAGACAGTTTAATAATAAAGCAAAGATCTTTGTTCTAGAGGTGTGCTGGATAATAGCTTTTTAAATAATTCCAATAGATATTGTCTTAGTTAAGGTTTTACTGCTGTGAACAGACACCATGACTAAGGCAAGACTTTTAAAGGACAACTTTTAATTGGGGATGGTTTATAGACTCAGAGGTTCAGTCCATTATCATCAAGTGGGGAGCATAGCAGCATCTAGGCAGGCATGGTACAGGCAGAGCTGAGAATTCTACATCTTCATCTGGAGGCTGTTAGAGGAAGACTGACTTCCAGGCAGCTAGGATTGAGGGTCTTAAAGCCCACACTCACAGTGACACACCTACTCTATGAGGCCACACCTACTCCAACAGGGCCACACCTTCTAATAGTGCCATGCCTCAGGCCAAACATATACAAAACATCTTAGATACACTGTTCCTCAAACCTAAGACATGGGTGCATCAATTGTTTGCAAGGATTCTGGGATACCAGGGTCTCAAGTTTGCAGAATGGCTGAACGTTATGTTTGCTTCATGCATGCTGTATTTCCACTAATAATACCCTCTTATTGTCTGTAGTTCCCTGAGATGTGTTATCATTTACCAAGAATGATCACTCATTATCTTATAAGGAGAATAAAAGCAGCTGTGCCTGATAACTAAGTTCTTGTCATCTTCAATAGACTATGGTTTTGTTATAAATTTCTCTGGTCTTGAGTGCTTCTTTGCTTTCAAAGGTAGGGCCCCTAAGGTGGCTGGCAGGTCTTACAGTTTGGTCCACCATGGCTGTTTTCAGTTTGTTCTTTTTCATTTTTCCTCTGGCTCAGTTTTCTTTCTCCTTTTCTGCCTCCTCTTCATCTTCCTCCTCTTCCTCTTCTTCTCCCTCTTCCTTTTCCTCCTCTTCCCTCTCCTCACTTTTCTTCCTCTCTCTCCTCCTCTTTCTTTCTCTCTCTCCCATCTACCCTTCTTCCTCACACCTCATTCTCTTCCTTTTTTCCAGTTGGTTCTCATTACATAGCCCAGAATGATCTGGAATTCATAATCTTCCCACTGTGGTTTCCCAAGTACTGGGATTATAGGCATCCACTACCACTCTTGGATTTCTTGTTCTTTCTCAAACCTTTGTTTCAAATGAAGTACTATTCTCTTCCCAGCAAATCTTTTCATCACAACTGTGTGTGTGTGTGTGTGTGTGTGTGTGTGTGTGTGTGACTATAGACTCATGGAAAACTAGCCCAAATTACTCTCTTGGAATTTAGATTTCAGAACCTATGTTAATGCTGATTAATGGTGACTTGTAAGCCTTTTTTTCCCTACCATTCTCCAACTAATACTGACTCCAGAACCCTGCATGCACAGCATACACATACATGGGTTAGGTTAAGTCATGTACTCAACAAATATGTATTGAGGACATATCATACACAAAACTCTGTATTTAGGCTAGAAATGCCCTTATAGTCTATATGTTTAGAAAATTAAAGTGTTTGGTGTGAGTGAGAATACAAAATGGAAGTGGTAGCCAGGCACACACGGTCTGTCAGGTGTGCCCGATCAGAGTGAGCCAACACGGTCAGGTGTGCCCGATCAGAGTGAGCCAACATGATCAGGATTCTGATCAGAGGAAGCCACAGCTGAAAAGATCAAGAGGAACAAATTGAGAGGTTGAGAAGGGTTATTTGTTTGTTTGTTTGTTTTGTTTTTCTACTGTGATAGAAGGAAGAAAAATGTACAGAAGTGGGTAGGGCTAGGAGTAATGGACCACTGTGATATTGAGTGGGAGTTAAAGGTCTTGATAAGTTTGTGTGATTACATATGTACGGGGCAGCATTTGTTTACATATGGATGTTAACTTACACATGTAACGTGTTTTAGTTCTATTCACTGGGAGGGAATGGAAACAGCAATTCCCCAGCATCCTTTACTCCAGATCATGATTTCTAAATATCAATTTTGTCTTGAAGAAATGATGGATTCTAGGACATTATCAGCAAAAGTGGAAAATGAACTGCTTACTAAATGAAAAAAAATAACAGCTTACTAAAAAATGTTGGTATGTGTGTGCTAGAAAGAAAAGAATATCAAAGAATGACATAGAAAACATAAACCAATTCCAGTACAAGTTAGGCATCAAAATAAACCATGATAGTGATAGATTATAACTTAAGGAGTGAAGAAGAAATTGATGAGTCCCCATATACACACAGAAAGAGATAAACTGGAGAATCAAAAGTTCTCCATTGTAGAAGCAAGTTGGAAAATAAACACAGAAGGAATGACGGTTTCAACAACTGTCATTGTTGAAACATCCATAGGAGGAATAATTGATCTAGACAAGAAACATTATGCTAAAACTAGTGGTTGAAGATGGGCCAAAGAAACCTGAGAGACGTCTCAGTGGTTAAAGCATTTGCTATGTAAGCAAGACTACTAGAGTTCAGATCTAAAGCACTTATATAAATGTTGGGGAGGCAGGTCTGCTGTCTATAATCCCAGGGCTTGAGAGGTGGAGACAGAGGATCGATCCCAAGAGCAAGCTGACTAGATAGACCAGCAGATGGTTGCCCATCATGACTAGAGAGTAAGATTCTAAAATAAAAACATTAAATATGTTGATTGCAAGGCACAGAGATATCAATCTTGAATGACAAGGATACTCTCTCTTCTGACTAGCTTTCATGGTGCTGGATGGTGCAATGCAGTCTGCCCAGAGGGAAAATAAATGGTTGTATCTTCATGCTAAAATATTGACTGGCCAGGCAAGAAGTGCGCACAGGTGCAATAGTTGCACTGCTGTGTACAGAGGTAACCAACCTCTCTCTCTTGATTGGATTTGAGGCCTGTTCCATAGGAGCATAATTCATGCTTGATATTTTACACATGGCAGAAAAACCTAGTCAGGCAAGTCATGGGCCCTAGAGGAGAACCTGTCGATGTTAATTTCCTAAATGGCCATGTTGTCAAACTGTATTCTCAGCATTTTTGTTGATACCTATAGATTCATGCTTCTTCCAAACCTGATTAGAGATGCTTCTGATTGCAATATGTAGTAGTTAACTATGGGCATTCATCCATTGATGGGACATCTATACCAATCCCTACTACTACCACGAAGCTCAGAAATGTAAAGGAATAGGGTGCTGAGAGAAGGTAGGAGCTGGAGGATGGAGAAGAGTCCTGTGCAATGCTGTCCCTTGGATACGATACAGATGTTGCATACAGGGACTCACAGCAGTTATGAGTATTTACACGAGACATGAATACAAATCAATCCAAGTAAAAATTCCAGTATGGATTGTGGAGGGTCTCCTGAGCCCCACCTCAATCTGTGGAGCGATTGGCAGTTAATGGCTGCTTGAGGGGGAGAGAGTCGCTTTTCTTTAGGAATGTGGCCACTAGTAATTTCCCCCATGCCCTGGTGAATGACCCAATGCCCATGTGCTTAGGGGTAGCATTAACTGGATTCAGCAGGTTAAACCAAAACAAACAAACAGATAACTATAAAAAGAGGATGTAAAGTTGTCAGGAAGATGTGCTAGAGGTTCCTGAAGGGAGTTACGAGAGGAGAGCGAGGAATAGATATAGGAATAGAATTATCTAGATACACTGTGTATATGAATGGAAATTCAAAATAATTAATAAAAATTAAACTATGGGTGAGAAGTTGGATTCTATATGGTCCCTAAACCAAAACATGTATTAATTTCAATTGAATAATGTCATATAGGCTAACCAGAAAGGTACCACGTTGAGTGATCAAAGTGAATACTCACATCTGTTATCAGTTATGCCTTTGTAAGTATATTTTGGATGCTGTATGGACAGAAATGGGAGGGAGAAGGAACAGGATTAAGGGACGACTAGAAGGATATGCTAGAGATGTGATGGCTGAAGTGCCAGCAACCATCATGAAGGGGGTGATAAGAATTGTGACATTGGCAAATAGAATTAGTAGGGTATGGTGATGGAGTTAGAGAATAAAACAGAAAAGGCTGAAGACTGTTTGCTGATTTTTGTATGAGCATCTGGGTGGATTATGGGGCTACTTGCTAAAAATGAGAAGCCAGAGGGAAGAGTAAACTGGGAGCGAGACGTTGAACTAGAGAGTGCTGTTAAGATCTACGTGAGTCCTATTCTTTGGGGGATACTCTAACAAAATACTTTCAGGTAGGTAATTTGTAAACATAGATTTCCTTCTCAAAGTTCTAGAGAATGAGAAATCCAAGATCAAGGGTCACTAAGTGCCAGGTAATTTGGAAAGGCCTTGCTTTCTGCTTCAAAAGTGGTGGGTTCTGCATCTTCTTGTGGTGGAAGGGAGAAGATAATTCTTTTATTGTAAGCACTAACATCATTTTTCCTGGGAGCAGAGCCCTTATGACTTCTTCACTTTGCAGAAGGACAAACACTTCACAGTATCACTTAGGCATTGGGTTCCAACAAATGAATTTTAGCTGGATGCTAACATTTAGACAATAGCAATGCATGCCACAATATTTTAGTTATTTATTATGTGAGTCTAGGATTTATAGGAAAAATAAGAGCCAGAGAGACACAGACTAGTAACCATTAGCATATTGGTGAAATTTAAGTCCACGAGACTGGGAGAGCATAAACTCAATACCCCTGGCACTGCAGTATGTAGAATTCTGGAAGAGGAGGCTGAATTGAGAGAAAGTCAGGTGGGGGTGATGTTATGAAAGCCAGGGAGGCAGAATGTAGCAGTTGACAAATGCTACTGAGAAATCAAGATTAGAACAAAAGATTATCTTTGAATTTTATGACACAAAAATCAGTATCTATTCACTAAGTTATACTGTCTTATTGCATGCTAAGTATTATGTTAGGCAATGGAGGAAGAGACACAAGCAAAAGTCATTTAGAATAGAATAAACTATTTTATAGTGATGATCATAGAGTTTCATAGGGAGAAATATCCTGACCCAGCTTTTAAGGTGGACAGGAGGGAACAAAACTCCAGAAGGTGATGATGGTGGTGTAGAGTGTTTTGTCTAAGGAAGAATAATGACTTTGTTTTATGAAAAGGCGATCAATATATAGGATAATAGTATAGGATGAAGTAGGGCAGATGGATGACAGAAAAGCCCACATGCCCAAGTAGGCATTACTTCATAGAATCACAACGATGACACAAAGCTGAGCAGCTTTAGGTCATCAGGGTGAGAGACATTGAAGGGTACCAGGGAGGCTCTGGCTGCTCTGAGATCTGCTTGTTCATGTTACCTCTGAGTCTTGTAGATTCCTGATCACGGCTATTAGACATCCTTGAGTCGAAACTGGGAAATGGCTTTGTGAACAAAAGTCTCTGGAAGGTAGTTTTGGGAAAGATATCAAAGGCAGAGAGTTGTAGTAGTCAATATGGACATGGGGTCATATATGAAGGTCAAAGGTGGCTATTTGCACAAAATTTATTGTTATAGATTTAAGCGTATAGATTTAATATGAACAGGCTACCAGGAATACAATGCCACACGATTTAGTATAATATTTATATAAAATGAAGAACTTTGTTCTTGGGTCTTAGATATGTTTGTGACTGGCAAAACACGGTAGAATATCTTGCTTGTATTTATTATTTTACTAAAGAGCAGATGTTTTCATGAGATCCTAAATCTGCCATTGTTTTCTTATTTTAAGAAAAAATGGTTCAGGAAGGTAATTAGACTGAATTAACTCTTGAGTTAATAATAGTACAAAGCTTTGAACTCGGGCTTTAAATGTTGGAGCCCAGCGGGCCATTTTGCTACCAAGGGAGATCAGTGAAATAGGTTCCATCTGGAAGGATATGGGCATTGAGGCTAGTTTTGAGATGGAGCTGTCAGCGCACAATGCAGACATCGACCACCAGAGGGTGCTCTTACCTCAAGAGAAGTTTGATAATCTTTTTTTCCCCCAAGAGAAGATGCAGCTGATGGATTTCTTTCCTGCCTTTCCTCTGAGGCAGCTGTGTCAAGAGCTAGGCTGTCTTAGACCAAAGTCTGCAAAGCGCGATGACGACATAGCCGCTTCAGGCTCTAATAACTGCGTCAGAGAAGCATATCTGAAACAATCTCAGATTATACTGGATGGAGAAAGAAAGAAACAAGTGTAAACCGCTCAGAAATCAGGTCTTTCGGTATGTGGAAGTGGAAGAAGGATTTCCTGTGATTCTAATGAAAGCTGCCTTTTGATTCTGAGCTGATTTGTCAGCGCTGCTCTGAATGAAATTATATATATAGTTTTGCCTTAATAGATTATAGATTTTTTCTTCGTTATTTTTTGAATAACTTGTTTTTGGTGAACATGTTCATTTAGTGTTACTCTCCCATATGTTTTGTGCCTTGTTTCCTGGCTTTCTTCTATTACTAGAGTAATTCCAGCAAAGGACAGGAACTCATTCACCTTGTGATTAAGCATCTCATGGTGGCCAGTATTTAGAGACAATACAAGTTCATAAGAAATTTTTATAAAAGTTTTCTAAAATAAAGAGTTTCTGGGGTCAGGGAGCTGGAGGCATATAGGCAAATGATCACCAGCATATTAGTGACATTAAAATTTACAATACTTGGGGGCTGATGAGATGGCTCAGCGGGTTAGAGCACCCGACTGCTCTTCCGAAGGTGATGAGTTCAAATCCCAGCAACCACATGGTGGCTTACAACCACCTGTAACAAGATCTGCCGCCCTCCTCTGGTGCGTCTGAAGTCAGCTACAGCGTACTTATGAAGAATAATAAGAAATGAATCCTTGGACCGGAGAGACCAACCAGAGCGAGTGAGGCTGTCTGGAGCGAGCGGAGCCGAACAGGGACGGCCGGAGCTAGCGGGGCCGGAGTGAGTGGGGCCGAACGGGACGGCCGGAACGAGCGGGGCCAATAGGAGCAAGAGGAGCCGATTGGAGCGAGCGGGCAGGCTGAAACAAATGGGGCGTATGGGGGCGGCCGGAAGCGAGTGGGGCTGGCCAGAGCAAGCGGGTCGAGCAGAGCAAGCAGGATTGACCAGAACAAGGGGGAAAAAAATTTACAATACTTACAGATCTAGGGATGCTGTAAGTCCAAGGACAGCTCGAGTCAGAGCCCTGGTTTCAGCATGCAGAAGCCTGTGTTCCTAGGAGCACACCTTCACTAAAGCAAAATTTTAGGTCTTAAGCCAAGGGGCTAGACTTCTATTAAAAAGCAAGTTTATTAATTGTTTGAGAATGTTATAAATTGTATTGTGATCATATTTGCCCTTTCCCAGTTTCTGACATATTTCCCCCTTACCCATATCCACTCAATTTTGAGTTTTCTCTCTCTCTCTCTCTCCCTCTCTCTCTCTCCATCCCTCTGTCCCTTCCTCCTCCCCCTCCCTCTCCTTCTTGCTCTCACTCTTTCTCACCTGTTCTCTCTCTCCACCCTGCTATTGGCCCTCCTCCTCCCTCCTCCTCCTTTTTCATATGAAGTTCATGTGGCCCAAGCACTCCTGGAAGCGGGGCCTGCCCTGGAATCAGCTTACAGGGGATTACATCTTTAAGAAAAGCTGATTTTTTTCTTCTTTTAGCAGTTAGAAAAATACCAACGGCTTTTCAGATCTCAGTGGGATTTTCTCACTATCACCCTTGTTCCATGGTGGCGGTTTTTCTCTGTCTTTAGTTTACACACATCTTGTGCATGCTGTCATAATTGCTGTGAATTCATATATGCAACTGTCCCATGTATCTAGAAAATATAGTTTTCTTGAAGTCATACTTCACCCCAGTCTTTCTGCCCTCTCCTCTGTGAAGTCCCTGGAGTCTTGAAGGGAATGGATGTGATACATACATTCCATTCAGGACTGAGTACTCCATAATCTCTTATTCTCTGCATATGGACCAGCTGAGGATCTCTGTGTTAGCTGTCATCTATGACAAGAAGAAGCTTATGGGTTGAAAGATGCACTGTATTGCAGCAACTGCATTAAACACTACCAGTCACTTTAACACTATGTCCATTTATCACAATAATAGCATTAGGTTATCCTTTGTGCCTATAGAACCTCACGTTCTTGGCTCTGTTAACAGTGCATCTGTTGCTACCTCAGACAGTGGGCCATAGATCCCATTCGAGAGTGGTTGGTTACTCACATAACGTTTGTGCCACTATTGCAGTAGTGGGCATGTCATGTTAGGCCAGTCATGGTTGTAGTTTGCAGAATTTACAGTTGGGTTAGCATGATGATTATTACTTTTCCCATCTAATAGTATGAATGTCATCTTCCAGCACGATGAAAGCTAGCTTTTAGGGCCGAAGCTTCTAAGTGAATACTAGCTTAATTTCTGTGAGTCCAGTGGGTGGTGCCTTCAGAAATAGGGTCTTACCCTGAATTTCTGTAGGAAATGAAATGTATTGGCAACAGCCTATAATGGTTTGAGGATTAAGGAATCCCATTGACCATCAATATACAAAGAGTCAACCCATGCCTTAATACTGAGATTTTTATTTGAAAATATGTTCTATCTACTTGGGGACTGTAGAGCATCCAAGGTCCTGAATGATGAAGAAGTTGTATGGAGACCAGAACTTTCTACCTGGAGTTTTTTTTTTTTTTCTCCTTATTAGATATTTTCTTCATTTACATTTCAAATGTTATCCAGAAATTTCCCCTTACCCTCCCGCATCCCCGCCCTGCTCCCCTACCCACCCCCTCCCACGTAATGGCCCTGGCGTTCCCCTGTACTGGGGCATATAGAGTCTGTATGACCAAGGGGCCTCTCCTCCCAATGATGGCTAACTAGGCCATCTTCTTCCATATATGCAGCTAGAGACATGAGCGCCAGGGGAACTAGTTAGTTCATGTTATTCTTCCACCTATAGGGTTGAAGACCCCTTCAGCTCCTTGGGTACTTTCTCTAGCTCCTTCCTTGGGAATCCTGTGTTCCAACTAATAGCTGACTGTGAGCAACCACTTTCGTGTTTGCCAGGCACTGGTATAGCCTCCCATGAGACAGNTGTTGAGGGACATCTGGGTTCTTTCCAGCTTCTGGCTATTATGAATAAGGCTGCTATGAACATAGTGGAACATGTGTCCTTATAACCAGATGGAAACTCTTCTGGATATATGCCAAGTAGAGGTATTGCTGGATCTTCCGGTAGTACTATGTCCAATTTTCTGAGGAACCGCCAGACTGATTTCCAGAGTGGTTGAACTCTACCTGGAGTTTTGCAGAGATATTTTTCTCACAAACAGTCTTGCATTTGGCCTCTGCCTTATAGTTATCCCTGGAAAACCCCTTTCAGGATCATTTGTTGTTCTTCAGGAAATGTGATTTATCCCAGACATTTTGAAAAAATATCATCCCTTCCTCCTGGTGTTTGTTTATTTGTTTGTTTTTCTTCCATCTTTACAGCCACCTTCCAGATATCACAGAAAGCAGAACCATCTAGGCACTAAATAGCTGTGATGATTCTCTACTCCAGGCATAGCCTTCCTTTTGGAGTGTCCTCTTTCCAGCCAGTGTTTATTGTCTTGATGCTATAGCAGGACTCAGTCTGGACAGATAAACACTAACAAAAAACCTTTAGATTGCACATTAGGATAAAAATGTGTTGTCAATGTGAAGGTAGAGGCCTTTGACAATCTTCCAGGTGGACAATAGTTCTAGGTCTTCTTCCTGCTTTGTAAAAGTCAGGAGACATCGCCTAATTTCTTCACTGGATTCTAGCAACTTTTCCTTATAACAGATACTTTTCCCTGGGGCTTGGACCACAGTATCAAGGACATAGAATCAAAATAGCACCAGGAGCTGGGGACCAACATATTCCCATGGCAGACATTACATGTTCAAACCATGACATAGAGTCATTCTTCTAAGCTCACAGTCTAGAGGTTTAGCAGACATTACGTGTTCAAACCATGACACATAGTCACTCTTCTAAGCTTACAGTCTAGAGGTTGGGATGACAAGTCAACGGTTAGAGTGCAGTGATAGAAATGAGAGCCATGGGATGCTTTGGAAGGATGGTCTACTGTCAGGATCCTCTTGACTTCAAATGACAGAAGATTTAACTCAAACCATGTCACACAAAATAGAGAATTTAGTGATCAATATGACTGGGTCAATGTTATTTTTGGTTTTAAACAGAGCTATATTTAGAGTTTTAGCAAGTTTTTTTTTTTTAAATAAGGGGAATATTTTCAACTCTTCTTCCTTTCTGTTCAAGGCTGATCCTCAACATACTTCTGTGACCTTACACCTTATCAGTTTAACAACCTTAAAGGAAAGAAGTTTGTTTTGTCAACTGATCTTATTAGACTGATTGGAATCACTTGCCAATTCCTAGATCAAATAGAAGAGAGAGGATACTGGCAGTGATCAGGACCAGGTCAAATGATGACCCTGCAACTGAAGAAAAAGGAGATTAGCCACACTCATATAACATTGGCTAATTACTGAGGAAGATTATTGTGGTAAAAATAACACAGACTCTTCATATCAGTTGCAGGAGAGAAGTAGACAGTAGGAATCCAGGACTGTTTTATTTTAAAGCCCATCTAATAATGACACTGATAAGGTAAAAGATTAAACTTCTTTTTGAAAATATCTTTATTAATTCTTTGAGAATTCCATGTAGTGTATTTTGATTGTATTCACCCTCAACTCCTCACAGACCCCTGTATCTCTTACTCTCCCTCCAACTTTATGCCTTTAAAAGGAATAACTGATTGGTATGAATTTGTGCTGTCCATATAACCTAGGTGTGAGGAGTATGGTAGATTATCAGGAGACATACTCTTAAAGAGAACTGACTATTCCTTCCTCATGAACTGTCAATAGTTCCTCAGTTAGGGGTTGAGATTCATGAACCTCTCCCACTTCATGGTATAATATTGATTATCTGGATCTTATGCAGGCATATATGTAGGCAACTTTAGCTACTGTGAGATCATGAATAAAGTGATCCTGTCATGTCCAGAAGATATAGCTTCACCCCAGTCCTCTTGGACTCTTGGGTCTTACAATTCTGAGTCTTGGGGAGGAGTGTTATATAGATGACCTGTTTGTGGAGAAGCACTCCACTGATATTTATTCTCTGTACTTTAATTGGTTATGAGAGTCTATGTTAGCCACCATTCATTGCTCAAAGAAACTTCTCTGATGAGGTCTTAGACTTGCTCTAACTTATTAGTAGTCAGATACAAATTTAGCAGGTAGTTGGATACTATGTCCAGGTAGTAAAATGATTTCCAGACTTGGGTCTGGAAATTTCCCAATAAGGATTAATCTCCTATAAAATCATTCTTTTCTCAGGTTTGACTGCAGGTTCAGATCATCTATTCATTTATCCAACTATCTATCATGTTTGGGACTTCTACAGTTCCTCAAGTTTGATATTTTACTGAAACAACCTGTAAAATTTATGAAAGTGCTATATTTAGAATAATACATTACTATACAGGGTATGCTTTGTCAAAGCTGGGTAGACATACAGGGCTTTGATAAGTGGTTCTGGTGAAGTCAATATACATTACCCATATGGAACCTTGTGATGGTTAATCTTGATTGTCAGTACAATGTGATTTTAGAACCACTCTAAAATACATTTCCTTGTAAGATCATCATGAGTAGGTTAATTGAGATGGGAAGAGCTATCCTAAATTTGGGGAGCATCCTCTCACAGGCTTGGGTCCTAGACTGAGTTTAAAGGAGACAGCAAGCTAAGAACAAGCACTGATTCTCTTTGTCTTCTTTTTATTTCAATTTTTTTATTAGATATTTTCTTTATTTACATTTCAAATGCTATCCTAAAAGTCCCCTATACCCTCCCCCTGCCCTTCTTCCCTACCCACCCACTCCCACTTCTTGGCCCTGTACTGTGGCATATAAAGTTTGTAAGACCAAGGGGCCTCTCTTCCCAATGATGGCCATCTACTGCTACATATGCAGCTAGAGACACGAGCTCTGGGGGTTCTGGTTACTTCATATTGTTGTTCCACCTATAGGGTTTCAGACTCCTTCAGCTCCTTGGGTGCTTTCTCTAGCTCCTCCATTGGGGCCCTGTGTTCTCTTGGCCTTCTGACTGTGGAGTCAATATGACCATGAGTCTCCTCCTCCTCCTATTGTGGTAACTTTCCTGCAATGATTAAGTTTATCATTGAACTTAAGCCAAAATGAAGCTTTCCTTCCTTAAGTTTTCTTTGTTAAGTATTTTGTTATGGTAGCCAGACAGCTAACACACACTTCAATGTATGTAATAACTAGGAGCTCTATGAACCTCTATGTCCATAGTTTTTGTTGTTGTTATTTTAGTTAACTTTGTTCTTTGACAATTCTATTATTGTATTACTATTGTATTGAATTGTCTATTATTGTATAGTATGTATTATTCCATTCTAATTGCTCCTGCCACCCATTCTTCCTTATCTCCTCCCTGCTCCTTTCATCTCCCTGTCCTATCTACAATTTTCCCTACATTTATATTTTCTATTTTGTTTGTGTCTCACTGAGTTTAACAAAAACTGTCAGTATAACTGTGGGTCTGGACCTATGCCCAGGAGTTTGTCAGGGTCACCAGTGGATACCCAACTGAAGACAACAACTCTCCATCCCTCAGATTCTATCGGAAGCTAATAAATCAATAGTTCTTTTTAAAAATGAAACTATAGGCATACTCATTAAATCATTGGTCACGTGACTGAGTTCAATCTCAAGTTCTCTTCTTTTCTTTGGGAAGCCCAGTCACTAAAAGCTCCAACTCACTTCTGCTGGACTTTATCATCAAGTAGAGATCCACTATGTAACATATCACTAGCACAGCAAAGACTTTCTTATTAGGAAAATTCTAAGAATACTTGTGTCTCTGTGCCAGAACTCCAAGACCAGACATTTCTCTTATAATATAGAGAAGGAAAGCTACTGGTAGAGATGGTATTTAGGTGGAGTTTTTTTACATTGGCTGAGACCACGTTTTTGGTAAAATCACCAATAAACTTTTAAAAAATAAAATAGTTTTAAGAGACAATAAGTACAGCGAGTGATGCAGGAGAGGAAGCTGTAAAGATCAGAGTGTGTCCTGGCAATGCTGCATGAGTCTGCTTCCAGCTTGAACAAACTATGGGTAGCCATTGGATCACCAGGATCTGGGTTTAAATCTGTGGTAAGGTGTGGAGAGGGATAGGCAAGAAAGCAATACAGAATGAGGTGAGAGCAGTAAGCAGGCAGCACTGAGGGTCCAGAGGCCCACAGCTCCTCTTTGTTATTTGGCCAAGGGCAGACCTTGACTCTCTGTCCTAGTGTCCTAGGGTAGCTGGAACAGATCACCTTAACCAGTGGATTTAGCAGCCTCATAGGTTTGGGGGCCAAAAGCCGGAAAATCAAGGTGTTGGACAGACTGATTCTTCTCGAAAGAGCATGTGTTCCAACTCTGTCTCCCAGCTCCTCTGGTTGCCAGTAATTCTTGGCATTCCTTGGCTTTCAGATGGATCATTCTAATCGCAGGGTTTGTCATCACACAGTGTTCTTGCGTGACTCTGTCTAAATTCTCTTCTTATAAGGACAGCAGTTACTGAATCCAGTCCCACACGACTCCAGAATGGCTTCATCTTAATTTGGTTATATCTATGAAGGTGCTATTTTCAAGTTTGGTCCTAAGGTCCTGGGGGTTAAGACTTCAACATATTTTATTGGGGACATGGTCCAGCTTGAGTCACATGCCTTCCTGAGTGCAGAAAACAAAGTGATGGGTCCTCCTGTAGTCTCGTCACTTCACAGCTGTTCTCCTGGCCTCAAATGACTACGCAGCTCCAGCAGCACCTTGGGTGGAGTGTCTTTGGCTTTCCGTCGACCCGCCTCGGCTTGACACACTGTTCACGGCGGAAACGATGAAAGCTACCAACGACGAAGAAGGTAAAAATAAGGCACACCCCCTACCCACCTTAAATTCATGTCGGGGAGAGGGGTGGGATGTGATTAGACATTGAGAACATCGTGAAGTGTAGAGAGACCTCTCTTATTTATTACCTACTGAATTTGGGGTTGACTGCTCATCTGTTACTGGAAGAGGAATGACTGCATGAATAATTATAATGATGATGTTCTTTCGTGACTTCTCTCACTTCCTTTTCAGTTGATACATTGGATGGAATGCCTCAATCTGCTGTCTTCGCTGTGTTTAAATTGTAACCCTCATCATAAAAGTGTTTTACTGATCACATCTTATCCTCAGCATGTAGCTGTGTATTGGGAGTCGTAAAATTGCTTGATCAGTATGGATTGAAGCTATTTCCAGTGTGTAAGCTATGTCCTGGGAATCACTTAGACACATTTAGGGAACCAATTTGTTAAATGGCATGCCATTGCCTCAAAGAGACACGGGCCTCCAGGCAGAGGCTAAGCAGTTGAGGTCATGAATGATCAGGTGTTTAGCCTAAGGGGGCTAAATTTCCTGTCTCTCTGGAGTCAGTGTTGTATCGTCAGACATGGCTGACATCTCTGTAGTTGTTTTTAAAGAAGATTTTGTACATTTCCTCCTATTGATTATGGATTAAGGCAAAGGAGTTAAACTCTTAATAAATTATTTTATAGTTGGGAGAAATGAGGTATATTTAGGTAATGCAAATTTTCTGTATTCATATCATAAAGTAGTTTGTTCTGGGCTTTCCTAGGTTTCAAGTTAAGAATTCCAACTCCCCCACACCTCACCTGATAGAGCACAATAGAGCAGACCCTGGTGACATGGGCATGAGCAGACCCTGGTGACATGGGCATGAGCAGACCCTGGTGACATGGGCATGAGAGAGCAGGTGAGCAGGTTCCACCACTCACCTGGGCAAAGTTGGAGAGCTGGCACAGGAGAGCTAACAGGCTGACAAACTTAGCTACTACCCAGACCCAGATCCACGGCTTTGTGTTGGCACACTTCAACATCTACCCCATCTATGAACTGCTGGAATGCAGGAAGGGGCTGGTCCTGCAGATCCAAAGCTGCAGGAGCTCCATGATACAGAGCAACAGGTTACCCAAGAGGAGTCCCTGTGAGCATCCACTGTTGATGGTGTAGTGGAAGCCAGAGGGCTCAAATCAGATCAATGGCTCATTGCAATGAACCTTTGCAAATAAAGCTGTTTAGGCAAAAGGGTAAACTGTGTGTATCCTGCGACACACTGCAGCTTCCACAGTGAAAAGCTTTCTTTCTTTCTTTCTTTCTTTCTTTCTTTCTTTCTTTCTTTCTTTCTTTCTTTCTTTCTTTCCTTCCTTCCTTCCTTCCTTCCTTCCTTCCTTTCTTTCTGTCTTTCTTCTGTCTTTCTTTCTTTTTTTTTGCTTTTTGAGACAGGGTTTCTCTGTGTAGTCCTGGCTGTCCTGGAACTCATTTTGTAGACCAGGCTGGCCTTGGACTCATAAATCTGCCTGCCTCTGCCTCCCAAGTATTGGGATTAAAGGTGTGTGCTCGGCCAATTTTCATATATTTTATTTTATTTTTTGTTTTCTTATTGGGGGGAGGTTGCAAGGGAGGACAGTCAATATCCAGTGGCACTGGGGTGCATGATGTGAAATTCACAAAGAATCAATAAAAAGTCAAAAAGTAAAGAAAAAGAAGAAAGGAAGAAAGAAAGAAGGAAAGAAAGAAAGAAAGAAAGAAAGAAAGAAAGAAAGAAAGAAAGAAAGAAAATCTTATTATGTAAACCAACAAAACAAACCAACTAAACAAAAACAGTAAAAGAGTCTGAGCTCTTGAGGAGACCCTCAGACACCATATACTTTAAACAGGAGTACAGATTCTTCACTGACAAAGATTTCATCATATGTCTTTCATATTTACCATCTTATTTCTTTTCCTCATTACAATATCCAGAGTGACTTAACAAATATCTTCCATCCAAAAGAACGTAGACTTCGAAGCCGTGTTTGAAGACTGTGTAAGAGGAGCCTGGTATTTGACTTTAAGTTTAAGACTTCTGGTATTTGACTTTGTTTCTTTAGCATCCCTAGTGCTGCAGAGGCCAAGGCCAGGAGGAAAAGCATGATGGAGATACAGGATGTGGATGTGAGCTCAGAATGCTAATTATAGTTTAGGAGGAGTCTTCTGGTGCCTGGCTTTTCTCCAAAGGTCAAACAGCTCCCAAATTCCCGAGGAAGCCCCGAGAAAGGAACTTTTTCAGGAGTAATTGCCACGTAAATTTCCCTAATGAGATCAAAGCAAGTATCCCTTGGTGATGTCCTGTTCCATTTCCTTTCACCCCTGGGGATCATCCCTCTGATGCAATTTACGGACTGTGATAAACCAAATACTTGTCATAATTTCATAGTCAAAGTGTATTTACATGCTTGTTGTTATGGCAACCATCAATAATATTAATAAAATTCTGTCCAGTTGAAACAGATGAATGGGACATGTAAACACAGACAAGAATAATCACTTCAGATGTCAACATAGAAAAACATAAACACAATAGTCTGTATGCTAGTTTTCACCTTCTACTGTGCCCACGCAGCCACATCTCTGCCTTGTTCATATCTGAAACACTCATTGACTTCTCTAATGGCTATGCAAATAGGTAGAGAATGAAGAGAGTCTTCTTTTTACCTCTGAAATGAAGAATAAGGAGGGAGAGGAAGAGGAGAAAGGGGAGTAGGAGAAGGAGAAGAAGAAGGGAAGGAGAAGGAGGAGGAGAAGATGAAGAAGATGAAGAAGATGAAGATGATGACAGCTTACCATGAGTTTATTATTTGCAAAAAACAGGGACTCCCCTGTATAATATTTGTATATTGTTCACCAATTATGGTCATCATAAGACACATTGTCTACAAAGCTTGTTCTTATTAAGCATTCATTTTGCACATGTTGGTGACTTAAATAGTACTTGATTTCAACTGGAGGGTGAATGGACACAATAGCCTGGTGATCACCACATTTAATCAGATCCCTTTGCAAATAAAAACCTACCTTAGAGACTTTCCTGGCAATCTGCTGATCTGCTGAGATAATGTAAACAAAGCCACTAGTAGAGTGGTATCAGTTCTTAGCAAAAGAAATTCCATCAAAGTCTTTTTCATAATGTGGTCACGGACTTTCAAGTTAGTTGAAAAGTTTCTTGAACTAACTTTCAAGTTAGTTGAAAGTCCATGGCTTTCATCTTCCAGCTATGCTTCCTTGGGAAAACTTTGTAAATATTTCTCAGGCTCAAAAAAGTTTCCTCATGTGCAGGCTAAAGAGATGAATAATGTTCATATTATATGATGATTATAAGTATTAAATGACACTGTGTACCAAAGGTGTTTGCTCAGTCTTTGGGCTTTGACCGGGCCTTCACTAGGCTACAGTGAGCAGAAGCTGTTGCTGGTGTTACCTGTAATAGAGGGTTATGCTATCACTTTGGGGTGCCTGGAATACGAGAAAGTAGGGTTAGAGCAAAGCATTGAGCGAGAGAGAAATGCTTTAGGGACATGTTTCAGCAATGGACAGGGTTGTGCGGATACGATATGACGTGCATTTTCCCTGTTCAACTTTGGTCTGCTGTGGTGCCACAAACCCAATATAGCTTCAAAAGGTCTTCAGCTTGTTTCAGCAACAGACTGCAAGTACTGTTCTTAGGAGGTATCTCCAGTTTTTAAATCTCTCTCTCTTTAAAAAAAAAAAAAAAAAAAAAAAAAAAAAAGGGGGGCTGGTGAGATGGCTCAGCGGGTAAGAGCACCCGACTGCTCTTCCGAAGGTGAGAAGTTCAAATCCCAGCATCCACATGGTGGCTCACAACCATCCGTAACGAGATCTGGCGCCCTCTTCTGGAGTGTCTGAAGACAGCTACAGTGTACTTACATATAATAAATAAAATAAATCTAAAAAAAAAAAAAAAAAGAANCTCTCTCTCTCTCTCTCTCTCTCACACACACACACACACACACACACACACACACATGCCTGGGGAATCAATGAGTGCTATCAGTAATCAGATGACCTTATCTTATTGGTTATTTACTGTGTTTTAATGAAGGCATTGCATATGTGGGGATCAGAAAACTTTTCAGGAGTCCCTTTTCTCCTTCCTCCTCTTTGAGGCTGGGTTTTTCATATTTCTGTGTTGCTCACCCCAGGCTATTTGGCCTGCAAGCTTCTGGTTAACTGTCCTGCTATCTCTACCTCCCATCTTGCTGTATGGGTCCTAGAATTACAGATGTTCACCACTGTGTCTGGCTTTTTTATGTAGGATCTGGGAATTAGCTGAGGTCATCAGGCTTGGGCTGCAAGCGCTTTTACTCACTAAAGCCTCCAGGCCTTGCTACTTCTTTGTGAATGATGTATCTTCTAAAACAGTTCTAGTTTTTAGCACCTATTTTCGCCAAGGCTTTGCACTGTCTGTCATTGCTTTTGCTATTTCCTTTTACATATGCCACTCTCTATAGCTATCATGCTAATTGTGTATATTGTTTAGTAGTCAGGAAACTGCATTACCAAGGAGGGGAATGGGATGCTATTATCTTGACAATCTTCAACCATGGTGCTCCATGGTGTAGGGACCTCGGACCTTAATCACCCTCTTTCCTCAGCTCAACTAAGAAAACACATTGGTTTTAGAAGACCACCCGCTGTTCCCAACTTCTTTTTTTAAGCCTTCACCAGGAGATTTATCCAAATGCAGACTTTTCCTAAAACACACAGCAATTTGGGTTTTTCCTTAGCATGGTCTTCTACACTCAAAGCCACTCCCACACCCTAGGATTTATTACAGTTAGTCATATTAGTTATTAATTATCCCAGGACTTAATGATTTTAAACAACAAAACTGCCACAATTTTTGGTGGGTATAGAACAGGAGTGTGCTTTGCTAGCTATCTCTATTTAGAGTCTCCCTTAAGCCAGTCATTACCTTTTTTTAAAGCTAGTGCTTTATTTCACCTGGAAGCTTGCTTGAGACACGATTCATTTGCAATGGATCACCCTTATTGACAGATTCTGTTCTTCATGGACTATTGGACAGAGCTTCAGTTCCTCACCAGATGTTGCTTGGAGCCTCCATCAGTTTCAAAAAGTTCAAGTTCCAGAATCGAAGGAGAATTTTGTTAGATCAAGGAAAAGGGAACGTTGGTTGCAAGGCTCTTATTTTGAACCTTATCTTGGATATTATGTATTATTATGTTTCCTGTGTTCTGGGTTAGCAGTAAATCACAGGACGCATCACACACTCAATCACCCTGGTGATTATGAACTTAGTAGTTTATGAGTACTAGGATGTAGAGTTCCCTGGGTGTCCTGTTGGTGTGTGGCTTCCATATTCAGCCATCATTCGATATGAGTCAGGTAGAGGGTAGGGATAAGGTATATAGAAACTTAGAAATGAGACACCAACATGCCTTCACTACCAGATATATTTCTAGAACCTACTTGTAGTCCTTGTGGGAATCAAATTTATTGCTGGTCTCCAGCTTCTGTAGTACACTCTGATAATCTATGTAATAAATTATTATTTTTCCATAAGAGACCTTGAGTGATTGCTATTGTTTGCCACTGGAAAATCCTTGACTGAGGCAGGATTATGCTTCATTAATACAAATCTAGGTCCATATTAGAGTCTCAATTCTGGTTGAACTAATTAAAATATTCTTTTTCTAGGGTATTCATGAAAAACTGTCCATGGCATTATGTTAAAAATAAATGAACACTGGCAGGAAGAACTTCTGCCTCAATGTTTGGTGTCAACAACTCAATCTAAAGGATACAGTTTTCATGCAGACCATGGGGTTAGGCCAGGGCCTGGTAGTGTATGTTTCTTATTGTTTCTGTTTTTGTTCAGTTTTCCAGTCTTTGTGTGAGAGGGAGACTTGCTGTCACGAGCCTCCACATTCCACGCATAGATGATAGTACTGAGGGGAGATGCTGAGGCTGTAATAACTGGGGAGAGAACTGAGAGCTGCCCACAATGCATTCCTTGCTCCAAATAGTCTGAGGCTGAGGCAGGGGCCTTTA
Organism: Mus minutoides; assembly: GCA_902729485.2. Classification (NCBI taxonomy): domain Eukaryota; kingdom Metazoa; phylum Chordata; class Mammalia; order Rodentia; family Muridae; genus Mus; species Mus minutoides. The sequence continues at coordinate 2,113,369 of LR749505.1, read as the reverse complement.
TCATTAGTCTTTGTTTAGTCCAATGCATTTGAAGAGTTTCATTCTTCTTGTTACCACTGCTCAGTTGCTAGAGTCTGGCTCTGTGGTAATGTGGATTGACGGTGCAAGATTCAAACATTCCATGTTTTGGCAAAATGTGGAAATTCTTCTGAGTACCACTGCGGCTCATTGTCAGAGATAATCCTTTCAGGAATTCCAAGTCTGGCAAACAAGACCTTCAGTGTTGGACTCCTGTGGTAAATTGGTATTGTTCAGGCGTTCCAGGCCTGTGATTTTTTTTATTGTAGTTATCCACTCTAATGATACAGTCTCTATTACTTTTTCTTCTAGATAAACATCCTGGTGCCAGTGCTCTGTAGCAGCCTGGTTCTAGAAGTTTGCAATGTCATTAATTAATACATATTCTCTTATATATTTATCTTTCCAGTGATGACATAAGTTAGTTAATACACTGGCCTTTTTACTGATCAAATCACTGAACTATGAGAGTGGTCTGTTAGTGGTGGTTTACATCCTGACTGGAACTGTGGCAGAGCTGGACAACTCATAGAGAACATAGGGATTACCCTTCTCACCAGTGTTCAGATTAATCAAGCTTCAAGAATCCAACACTTGGACAGGATTCACATTGCTAGCCCTCTACCACACTATTTTTAACCTCAGCTAGTCTCCTATTGTTAAGCTATATGCAGACAAAAGAAATGGAACTTAACTTTTCAATGAACGTACTAGTAATTTCTACTTCAACTAATACTACATTAAAAAAAAAAACCTCCAAAGATATTAAATTCACATTTTCTTAGAAGCCAAATGTAACTTAATGTTCCCT
>LR749505.1:1687778-1712271 GCA_902729485.2 Mus minutoides | reverse complement strand
TTGGTGACTGATTGTGGGATGGATCCCTGGCAGCTGCAGTCGTTGGGTCCATCCTTTGGATTGAGCTGCACAAATGCTCCCTTTAACTCTTTCAATGTGTGCTTTGTTCTTAATTCTAGGAAGGGGTGATGTGTCCACATTTTGATCTTCCTTCTTCTTGAGTATCATGTGTTTAGTAAATTGTATCTTGGGTAGTCTAAGTTGTTGTTCCACCTATAAGGTTGCAGACCCCTTCAGCTCCTTGGGTACTTTCTCTAGCTCCTCTAATGGGGGCCCTGTGTTCCATCCTATAGATGACTGTGAGCATGCACTACTGTATTTGCCAGGCACTGGCATAGCCTCACACGAGACATAAATCAGGGTCCCTTCAGCAAAATCTTGCTGGCATATGCAATAGTGTCTGGGTTTGGTGGCTGATTATGGGATGGATCCCTGGGTGGGGTAGTCTCTGGATGGTTCATCCTTTTGTCTTAGCTTCAAACTTTGTCTCTGTAACTCCTTTCATGGGTGTTTTCTTCCCTATTCCAAGGAGGAATGAAGTATCCACACTTTGGTCTTCGTTCTTCTTGATTTTCTTGTGTTTTGCAAATTGTATCTTGCTTAAGAGAATCAATGCATAGAATGTTCCTCAGAGTATCATTGTTGGAATCAGTGTGTTTTGTTGATTACCTATGATGTGTTGGATGCTAGGATAAATTAGTGAGGAAAAGAACACACACACACACACACACACACACACACACACACACACACACACAGAGGTATTAAGTCTCTGCCCTCGAGGAGCTTAGCAAGTAGCTGAAGGAGACAGGCAGCACTATTTAGAGACAGGATAGGAAGGGACCATACTTCACCAACACATGTCACCAAATAAGAGATGAGGATGAGGCAAGTTTCTATGAAATGGAACTTCTGAGATGCACTCAGGGAGATAGTGTGTGTGGAGGCAGAAGGAATGAAGGCCAGGGGAGGGAACAGGCTGAGAACTACAGTGGAAGTTCCAGGCACTGACTAGGGATCCTGTCAAAAGAAGCATGGGGCATTTGTCCAGAAGCAGTGGGAGGGTAGCCATTTCAATCAGAGAGAGAACACTATGAAGACAATGAAGTATGTCAAGAGGGCGATGTGTGGCCAGGCCTGGGGTGAGGGGTACAGGAAAACTCTTTGAAGATGTAACAGAAGTGAGTGATCAGGCCAGGATCTCCCAGATCCTAGGGAGACACTGAGCCTAGCGCAGGTAACCGCAGTATGGGGTGGGAGTGGACTTCCTGTGTGTGAAGGAGATAACTGAAATTAGCCAGCACAGTGAGGGATATCGATAGGTTAGAGAGGTAAGGGGTGTAGAAGAGTGGAAGTGTACCGTGTAGCATCCCATTAGCCATGAGAATGAGCCTGCCTTTCAGAGTGAAGTTCCTTCCTATAGTGTTTTCGCTACACTTCCATATCTGTCCTGCTTATCCACAGTTAAGCCTCCCCACTTCCTTTCACATCTAGCATCTTTCTTCTTACCTGTCCTACTCTCACCCTGGCTTTGCACTGCCATCACCTCTTGGACAGACATGATGGAATCATCTCCAAGCAGGTTCCACTTTTCTGCTCCTTCAATCAGGTAAACCCCATCCATTACAGCCTCTGAGAGTCACTATTGCTCAGGGGGTCAGGGGGAGGAAATGAATCCATTGCCTCTGACTTCAGTAATGTTAAATTTGTCTCAAATCACAGATGATCTTTGACCCTGAGTTCCCACTGCTTCTGAACAAATACTCTACTGCTCTATTGGCCAGATACTCTGTCACCAGTGCCTGGACCTGCCAGTGTAGTGCTCAGCCATTCCCTGTCCTGGACTCCTTTCCTTCCTGTGTTTCCTTCCTCGGCTGTTTCTCACAAGTCTTATACTATGAAGCCTTACCTCATCTCCCTCGTCTTTGTCTGCTCACCATGTCATTATCCAAAATCATACCCAAAAGCAGCTTACAGTCCATCATGAAGGGAGGCCAGAGCAGGCACTCAAGTGAGGAACCTGGAGGCAGGAACTAAAGCAGAGGCCATGAGCAAACACTGCTTACCCGACTTGCTCTCCATCTGCACACTCAGGTTGATTTTCTATACAACCCAGGCCTAGGAGTGATAACCCCCTCAACAATAAATAATCAAGAAAATGGTCTACAAAGGCATTTTGCTTACTGACCAATCAGATGGAGGCATTTTTCTCACATGAGATTCCAGTTTTTCCTACATGACTCTAGTCTGTGTGGAATTGATAACTGCAAAATAACCAGTACATTTCTATTTGATGAGATTTTTGTTTCTATGGTTCCTTCCTGCCCTCTAAATAATCGATATATTTGATGGATATTAGTTTTAGATATGCTCTTGGCTTTCCCCAGTACTTAATAATGATTCTTTTTTGATGGTTAATGAAGCTAGAGATGTATTAAGCTTTTTGGATATCTTTGTGATCATTCAAAGAATAAATCTCGCCATTCAAGTAAAAGCAAACCAATATCAGAGACTTCTACCTCAAATTCCAGTTATCAAACAGTACAGTTTCAAATGCATCCACATCCCTGACCAGGCAGTATCAGGTAGCACGTATCTAACACCTATACCCGGCAGACAGAAATACTATCCCATTCACTGCAGGATCTCTGAATTTACCCTCAGCGGTGTCCCGCCCAATGATACACTGAACTGTCCCGAGTCCACCACCAACCCTCATTTTACAGACATGAGACCAAAGGAAAAATCGGATGTGCTGTTTGCATATTTGGGGTTGGCATGAGTATATCAGGGTAAATTTGAGCAGTATGCATGACTAACTCTTTAACAATAGCTCAACCAATGACGTTAGCATAAGGCTAAGGCAGAACACTGTGGGGTTTAACTGCATTGTATGCAGGTGACTCATTGGTCAGTAACTCAAATACCACTGAATTCAGGCCTTATCATTTGTTATAAGATGGAGGCATGCTTTGGCCCAGATAACACAAATACATGCCCAGGTCAGGTACAAGTATGTAGCCAACAGGGTGTGGGGAAAGAAATTAGCAACTGTTAACCTGGTAAGCTTTACAGTCTAAAAAGCAACCTGGCAGCTCCATAAATTTTTGCTATGAGTATATTACTGTAGGTTAACAGAAATGTCCCTCACACAAGAAGAAACAAACACACTAGTAAAGTGGTAGGCGTAGTGAATGGCTAGAATTTGAAATTCTGTGTACTTTGTTTTGCCTTCAGTGTATATTATTCTAATAAACTAACTGATTATATTTGTTTCTTTAATATACATATAAATAAATGCAATTAAGTATTCTATGAGTTTTGGGCTGTGTTCTAAGTTTAACTCCATCTAAATCTGTGATGTGCTCCAATTTGAAGTCCTAGATTAAATCATTAGGATGTAATCTTAAATCCAAGTATCAAATGAGGAACATCATATATATATATATATATATATATATATATATATATATATATATATATATGTGTGTGTGTGTGTGTGTGTGTGTGTGTGTGTGTGTGTGTGTTGTGTATCAAGAAAACAATGTAATTGATAAGGTATTTCCAATGGGCAGTACAGTGTCAGAGTCTGCCCCATCCGTTTCTCTAGGCAGCATCCATTAATGAATGATACTTGCTCACAGATACTTTTACAGTTGACATTGTAAAGTGAAGAAAAGCAAGGACATGACCTGGGCAGACAGAGTAGCAGAGACTTCCCTAGTTAGAGGTGTACCCGCTGTTGCCAAGGCATCTAGACTGTTTTGTCCTTGACCCCCTAAATGTAATCTTCAGTAAACATCAAGTATGCTCCTTTCACAGAGCACAGAGTTCAGAATGAAGATCTTCTTTGTCCAATCAGATCAAGCAGGCCTTGACCAGGGTGACAGTGTCTTCTGGAGCTGAAGCAGCAAGTAAGTAATGCATATAAATTTGTTGGTCTGTTGTGCACATTCAAATGGGCTGAATGAAAGCAACTCTCGATTGTATCTGTCACATGAGTTCCTTTCTCTAGCTAGAGCTGGAATTCAATAAAGACGTACTGATAACAGATATCTGTTCATATTTACCAAAGAATCAATTTCTGTGCTTTGCTTTAAGGAGGTTGAGGAGCACTTCAGATGCTCCAAACGTCATCTGGATTTTCAGTTTCCATTCATGCTATGGCCTTTTCAAGACCTTAAGGCTAAGGATTAGAGGAATTAGATGGAAAAGAATTGAATGTAGAGAAGGAATAGGTGGCAAGAACTGAGATCAATTCCTGGCCCTACCTGTTCTTAGGCACATATGTGCACATGAACATGCCGACTTCATGTTTCTTTCTCATTAGCTTTTTCATGCACCTCCTAGCTGGTGAATGCTTCATGTGACCCCTGGGTTTCTGATCTATGACTTGACCTTGACGATGAGCCTTTCTCAGATTGTTTAATTCAATTTCTCTGCATCATGTCAGTCTTACTCCTTCCCTGCATTTGTAGCTTTTATTTTCTGGATAAGTGAACCCAGCGTCATTTACATTCCCATAGCTAATACACTTCTTTTTGATCAAACTGTGAAGGTACTGAAGTGGCCGGTCGATTCCCAGTGTGGAAACACAGTCTTCAGGAGAGCAAGAAGCAGAGTCACAGCAGAGGCTGACTTCTGCAGGGAAAGGCTTTCAAAGTGTCTCCTCGTAGTCTGATTCAGAATATCAGATTCAGAAGTTTGGGGAAAAGAAATAGTTTATCCATCAAGGCTCTTCTGGCTCTTGGACGAGTTTTCCAGATTTCTTTGGGGAGGCCTCCCTTCTGTGGCCAGCAGTAGGAAAATCCGCACCTGGGAGGCATGCTTGCCTTTCCACTCCTGCTTTCATCCTGAGCATTCCAGAGAGGTACAGGCAGTTCCTGCTAGTGGCCTGGCCCCAAGCTCTGTGGGAAGGAGTACAGCTAAGCTCAGACATTCCAGTTGCTGCTCAAACCCAATGGCACTTCATTAAGTCCTGGGCCCCACCCTCTCCCTCTAAGTGTTTGCTGCTTTTCCATGGCAACCAAATACCCTTTCTTTATGTCCCTCCCTTCTTTGCCTCACTCCAGTCAGCTCCATCACCAACACCTCTGTTGTGGGTGTCCTCCAATTTCTTATTAGTTGCCAAGGGACACAGAGGATACAGGATGACGATCAAAGCATCTTTCCTTGTCCAAAGACCAAGAGTAAGACTGTTTGGAAGGTTGGAGGTCTGAAGGGCAACTAAGCTGTCGTCAAAAATCATCATGATGTACACATAAGATACCAAAATGGGTGTGTTTGACCATTCTTGGTCTATTAGTGAATACACCTTCAAGTAGCTGGGATGGTTTGTGTGCAAATATGGTCAGGCTGAAGAGAGAGGATGATGGATATACCTTGGCTCTTAGGTCAGAAGAGGTTCAAAGTCAGAGAAATCAGAAGCATAAGGAGTTCTGGACATTTCTACCTTCAATAAGTAGCCTTGACAATGCATCACTATTTGGTCTTTCTCCATGGCAGTAACACACTATGCTAAAGACCTGAGGGTAACAGGAAGGTATAATGGTGTGAAGATTATGGCATTTGGTTTGCCTTTTGGACAGCTGAAAGTTTTGCTGCATGTAAAGCTGAATGTCCCCTACCCTTCCTAAACAAAAGCAACCAAACAAAAGACTCAGTTCAGTCACATGACAATGTGAGTTTAGTTCTGTCTCTTCACACTGAACAAATATATTCATAGGTGAAGTCACGGCCACACCGCAGAGTGGCATATTTAACAGCTTTATTACACTGAAAAGTAATTTGGCAATTTGAAGAGTCCTCATATGTAAAAGAGAGATAGTTGTGAATGCATATTTGCAGTGTTATTGGGAGAACAAGACAAGAGAAAGCATGAAAAGTGCTTTTATGGGGCTGATAATTGATACTAGCTGAGACTAAACACAATAGAACCTTTAGCAACAAAAGACGCAAAGATGCCTTATGTGTTTAGGGATAACACACACACACACACACACACACACACACACACACCTGCACCCATGCAACAACAGTTAAAGAAAAAGGAAGTTGTGAAGTGGAAAGAGAACCAGAGTTGGGTAAACTGTAAGTTTTTGGAAGGAAGAAATTTTGTAATTATATTACAATTTCAAAATTTATTTTTTTAGAAGATGCTTTGTGCAACATAGCAAAACGTCTTCAAGGAAGTTCAATATCAAAATTTGAACAAGACCTTTGTCACATTATAAGAAAAAAAGATACATATTGTGAAATTGGAACATGATTTCTTCTGTCCAACCATGTTGTCACTTGAAGACACCCAGGAAATCATGAATTGCTTTGAAGAGGGCACCAGAGCACCTGTGCTGTTGAGCACATGACATGCTTCCGGCTTTGCACCAAGTACCTTCTAAGGTGTTCTCTTGTGCAGTCTTCACGTTGCTTAGCTGTTAGTAAGCTACTGTGTCTTCACTCCTTCTTTGGCACTCTGGGAGCAGCTGTTGAAATAATGAAAGCCAGCTGGCATTCCTTTTGTATTAATTGTCCCAGGTGAGGCTTTCTTCAGTGGGTACACTAGAGGGACACAGTTAGGAAGAGGAGGGACTGTGACCGATCCTGCCTGTTAGCTAGCTGCCCTAGTCATCTGATCTCACCAAGGACTCTTTACCATGACAGCAGCAGATGTCCCTATCATCTGGGTTCTACCCCTCCCCAAGATTTATTTATTATGTATGCAGTGTTTTGCCTGCATGTGTTCCTGCTGGTCAGAAGAGGGAACAAGATTTCATTATAGACTTAGGAGCCACCATGTGGATGCTGGGAATTGAACTCCTGGCCTCTGGAAGAGCAGACAGTGCTCTTAACCTCTGAGTCATCTCTCCAGCCCTATTATCTGGGTTCTTAGTGACTCATCCTTATCATTCCTGAAAGTAGTTCCATCTTTCTTCCTTGAGGCACTCTTGTTTCAGAGACACCCACACCTTCCCTTGGTTTCCAGCCTAATGGATAGTGCTGTTTCCACCGTTATTATGAGGACACATGCACTATTTCATTGTCTCTAATAGTCCTTCTTTGCTTTTCTGTCTAATATTTTAACCAATTCCTTACACTACATTCCTACTGTTGAAATGCAAACTTGAGTTTAGCTGATGCATTGCTCAAGTATCAAAAATGGAGCCTTTAAAATGCTTTGTTTTTGATAGTAACATCATACTATTCATATGCCTTAAAATTCAATTTTAGAAATGAAAATGACTTTTCAGAAAACCCCAGGATGATTCTGGGACTTTCATCATGTATCAGAGAGACCAAAAGATTTCAGAAGCGAGTTATTTGCTCTCATTTTGTTTCTATTATCAAAGAACATTCATCCTGTATTCACCTTAGTTTTGTCATAAGATATATACAAAATATGACTCATATGTTTTCAATTTCACTGTGTATTTACAATTTCACATATTCTTTACCATTTTTGTTCCTGTAATCAGGGTAGGCAATCACATGACACATACCCTGTGAGTTACTGTACTGGCTAGTTTTGTGTCAACTTGACACAGCTGGAGTTATCACAGAGAATGGAGCTTCAGTTGAGGAAGTACCTCCATGAGATCCAGCTGTAAGGCATTTTCTCAATTAGTAATCAAGGGGGAAAGGCCCCTTGTGGGTGGTGCCATCTCTGGGCTGGTAGTCTTGGGTTCTATAAGAGAGCAGGCTGAGGAAGCCAGGAGAAGTAAGCCAGTAAGGAACATCCCTCCATGGCTTCTGCATCAGCTCCTGCCTTCTGACCTGCCTGAGTTTCAGTCCTGACTTTCTTGGTGATGAACAGCAGTATGAAAGTGTAAACCGAATAAACCCTTTCCTCCCCAACTTGCTTCTTGGTCATGATGTTTGTGCAGGAATAGAAACCCTGACTAAGACAGTTACCATCTCTATACTCTCTAGACATTAGTAGATATCACTTTTCCTGACCAGTACTGAAATTCATAATCTGGATGCTTTCAAGTCAACTAATTAGGAAGCAGTTCACATGTCCAATCAGCTTCAGATCACACATCTAATCAACTTCTTTGTTATTCCTGCAATGAGTTTTAGAGTTTAAGTAGATCTAAACTCTTTCGTCATCAAAACTCTATCTTCAAGATAGTCTTCAAAAACTTAAGCACTTTCAAATGTCTTATGTCAAATGATATGTAAGTAATTATCTTTCAATAATGTATACAAGAGTTAGGTTCCAGACAAGGAAACAGAAATAATCTTAGGTAGTTTCATAAAGGAAGTTTGGAATGTAATACCAACTAGAAAGACTGAAGTGAGGAAAGGGAATATGAGGAATTGTAAGACAACCCTAGGTATGGCAACATCCAGAGATGCTGCTCCTTTGTGGACACAGGCGACACAGAGAGGATATAGAGGCCACCAAAGAGGTGCTAGAGACATCATCCAGGGTAGAGGAAAGGGAAACGTCCCAGCTTACTGCCTGTGCCTGTCCTTTAAGCTTCTGAAAGTACATCCAACATCCAAGTAGAAGCCAGATGATAAAAGAGTCTAGAAATGTCATCACTAAGAGTTCAGTCTGTGTGATGAAGAACAGAGCAGAGAAGGTCCAGCAATGGTTTCAAAGGAGGTCATTGGCCTCTAAAGCTTGTCTGACCTTAGTTTCATCCATGTGAATAAAGCTGAGTCCTGGGTTACTACCAGGACATGGTCTGAGGTGGTTTCCTGTCTAGTGGGCAAGTCAGAGAACAGCATGTGACTCTTTGGACAACAGCCTCAGGGTCTCTTGACATTTTAATCATCCAAAACAAAGGAACTTGCCCTTCTTATTAGGCAAAGAGTATCGCTGTGGTTCTGTTCCTAGGAAAGGTAGTAAGGAATGAATTACACTAATTTGTACCCCATGTGGGCAAATATACAATAGGCGCTAACAATAGTCAATTTTGGTGAAGAAATGTGATGTCAAAACCTGTCTATCTGTAAGGAAATCAGCTAATTGCAGCATCCACATTGCAAAACTCCAGAATGCAATGTTTACTTTTTTATTTTCTCAATTTGGATTAGTCCAGACATGAACCAAGTCCCAGATTCTCCACATGAGCTGAGAGTGATTTCCATAAAATGTTGAGGCTTTAGTTAAAAATGGAACCACTAATAAATTGACTCATGTGCAAAAGTAATACTATAGGAGTTCATGGTGGAAGCCCGGCTGGTAGTAGAGTTTATCAAAATCAGGATTGGATTGGGTCTATGTCTCATTCTGTTATCCTGAAGGCTTTTACCCAACAATTGATGGAACTCTGGAAACATGCGGGGAAACAGACCGAAAGGAGTCACCAAGGTATATGCAGAGCTAGAATCATAATTCTGCAGCTTTGTATTACCCTCATGTGAAAGAAAAAAATAAAAGAGGAAAAAAAGAAAGAAAGCCAAATAGGAATGGATTTTAATCATTTCCATCTTTATTCTTTTTCATCCCCTTTGCATTTTCCATCTTTCTTCTTTTCAACAAGAAGCCCCTCCCACCTTCATGTCTTCATTCAGTATGTGTTCCAATGAGTTTAATAAGACTTGCTTTTTTTTTTTTTTTTTTTTTTTTTTGGTTTTTGAGACAGGGTTTCTCTGCTGGGTGCTGGTGGCACACGTCTTTAATCCAAGAACTTGGGAGGCAAAGGCAGGGGGATTTCTGAGTTCGAGGCCAGCCTGGTCTACAGAGTGAATTCCAGGACATCCAGGGCTATACAGAGAAACCCTGTCTTGAAAAAAACAAAACAAAACAAAACAAAAAACCAAAAACAAAAACAAAAGTTGCTTGCATGAGTGTAGGTATCTGTGGGTTACTCACTAGACTATAGGAAACTTACCAACACTACATCACTGAAGAAAATGACTGCCTGGCAACCATCAATGAAGCTGTCAATAGGCTCTCACAGAAGACTGAGGCCACATGAGGCTCTGCCCCATCCATAATGAAATGTTGATGGGCTTAGTCTTGTGCAAGTCCTGTGCTATAGATAATCGCCACTGCACAGAGTTCACAAGTGAATGGCCATGTTATGTACAGAAAATGCCTTTTTGCTGAACATCTCCCTACTCTTTGGCTCTCCTGTCCTTTCTGTTCCATCTTGCACAGTGTTCTCTGAGCCTAGAAAGCAGATGATGGACAGAAGTCTCATGAAGAGTGAAGCATCATATATTTTCCATTGAGCTGTTTTTCTAATGGTGGTTTTTCACAGGATCAGCTATAACCTCTCCTCTTGCGTGGCATAGGACAGGCAGGCAATGATTTAGAAAAAAAAAAAAGAAAGACCAATGTGAGAAAGAATTAATGAAGTAAAAATGAATGTGTAGAAGAAGTACAACATCAGCACCATAGACACGTGGGCATTGCTAGAAATGTTTACACTTCCATGCAGATACTCCCTTTCTCTTAAATATTATTTTCAGACTTGTGATGAACATTGAAAGGTATTATGCAGTTAAGAACTTGGCATAGGAGGCTGAAGAGGTGGCACAGTGGTCAAGAGCACTGACTACTCTTCCAGAGGTCCTGAGTTCAAATCCCAACAACCAAATAATGACTCACAACCATCGGTAACAAGACATGATGCCCCCTCTGGTGTGTCTGAAGACAGCTACAGTGTACTTACATATAATAAATAAATAAATAAATAAATAAATAAATAAATAAATCATTTTTAAAAGAATTTAGCATAGGACATGGCTCATAGGTAGTATGAACTGGCAAACCTATTTCTGTGAAATTCCAAATGCAATAGAATGCACAGATAAAATAGCTGAAAGCAACCCCTTTTCATCGAACACCTTTTCTCATTCCTTGCTGGACTCTTCTTTCTCTCTCGCATTTTCTAGCTCTGAATATAATGTCTTCCCTTTCATGGTGTTCAGATTTTCTCTTCTGGATATTGTACTGGGGTACAATATCCCATCATTCTCTCTGTAGCTCTTTCATGGACTACAGACTCTGTTTATGGGTAAGAACATTCTTTTTACAGAGTCATGCCTGCACTGGTTTTCTCTCCTCTCAAGATAATTTAAATACAAGGAATGTCTTACTGTATGCTGCTCACTCAGCATACTGCCTATTCATACTGTGGTCCTACTGAGGCTAGGGTTTGTGTTGATATGGTGGAATGTGTTGCCACCAAAAGCTAGTGAATGCCTGGATGTCCGTGGTTTGTGCTGCAGCCTAAAAACATGTTGATGTTCATGGACCATGATGTTTCTGGGGGCCATATTGATGTGAGTAGGCTGGGCTGCAGCTGTGCTCATAGGACCACAATATGAATAGGCATACTAGTACTCATTTGATTTTCATATTTACCAGATGTAATCATTTCACCCTCTAATATAACTGGGGTGAGGATCAGGAATCTTGGGCAGACTTGAAAAAGTGATTCCTATTTTCTTCATCATCTTGGTAAAAGTTGATGGTCCTATCCAGTAAGTAGGGGCACTAGTCTTTTTTTAACATAATATTTTTAGTGATTCTTTGGGAACATCACATCATGCATACTCATTTCTCAGCCTTCCATGCCTGACCCCACCCTTGTGACCTCTCGCCCTCACAAAAAAATAAAAATAATTAAAATTAAGCAAAACAAGTTCAATTTGTGTTATCTACATATGAACTAGGTGTGGTCAAACTCTCTCTCAGTGGTCTGCCCCTTAAATAGAACTGAGTCATTCTGCTCCTGCACCCCCAACAAAAGCAGCCATTAATTGTGTAGAGCTAAGTTCAGTATCCTTATAGCACTTTTTAAAGAGAGTTCTCTTTGGTAACTTCATGTTTAGGCTGAGTCATTCTGCTCCTGCACCCCCAACAAAAGCAGCCATTAATTGTGTAGAGCTAAGTTCAGTATCCTTATAGCACTTTTTTAAGAGAGTTCTCTTTGGTAACTTCATGTTTAGGCTGCTATTTTGGTGGAATTAGGAGCTGTGGGTTGGGATGAGGGTAGGGGTTATCAGGAAAACCTTCCATGCCCATCTTTCTCAACTGTGTATCTGCAAACATCAGTATCACCGCAAAAGTAGCTGCCTTGCTCTTAAAACTCAGCAGGAACATGGACCATAGGCTTCTATGTGTTTTCTGGCGATAGCATGGACTGTGATCATGAGCCCTGGCTGCAGTAGGCCCATAGACCCAGACAAGGCCCTTGGAGGCAGCCCAGCCTACTCACATCAATATGGCCCCCAGAAACATCATGGTCCATGGACATCAACATGTTTTTAGGCTGCAGCACAAACCACGGACATCCAGGCATTCACTAGCTTTTGGTGGCAACACATGCCACCATATCAACACAAACCCAAGCCTCAGTAGGACCACAGGCCCAGATATGGCCCTCCTGGCAGTAGTTGGACTAGTTTTGAAGCTATCAGACTGCTTCATTGGAATGTTCTCAATAGAATTGTGCTAGGAAGCACTGTGGACCAAGAGCTAGGATGTAACTTCCCCATTATGGAGTAGAAGGAAGCTTGGCAGCCTTTGTTTTTTCTTTTTTTTTTCTTTTTTTTTTTTGTCATTTCTTTAAAAAATATTTTTTTTAAGTTTTATTTTTTTATATAAGAATGTTTTACCTGAACATATTTATATGTGTGTCTGGTATGTGCAGAGGCCAGAAGAGGATGTTAGATCCCCTGGAACTGGAGTTATGGATGTTTGTGAGCTGCTATGGAGGTGCTGGAGACTGAGCCCAGGTTCTCCAAGAGAAGAGAGAGTGTTCTTCCCTGCTGAACCATTGCTGTATCTCTAAGTCTTGGGTTTCTTGTGTGAAGGCGGCCTACCCCAAGTACAAGAGCTCCTGAGCAGGCTGAAATCTCAAAAGCCTTTATATGACTCTGATGTACGTGTCACCAGCTGTCACTTCCACCATAAACTATTAATCAAAACAGTCATTAACCTTTCCAGACCTGAGGGAAGAAGAAGCACAACACACTTGTAGATGTAAGATGTGTGGAAGAGTCTGTAGCCAAAAGACAGCACTGCCACAACCTGTCTTCTCTTCAACATCCCTGCCTGGACAGAGCCTAAGATTTCGATCATTGCTTTTCAGTGGCTCTATTAAGCCCAGTCTCTTAACCTCTGATTATTGATGAATTGAAAGGGGATATATTTTGTTGGCAGACAAGAAACATTTAAAGTCATACCAAAAACTGGAAAAAAAAAAGATTAAGATGGAGATGGTCCATAACATCCAGCTAATCTCAACAGCCTTTGCAAAGCATAAGGATGGATTTGTGGTAGCCTTTTGGCAACCTTTTCTTAGAGGTACAAGGTTTAGACTTCAGCACCTCCCCTCCCACTCTGTGCTTTGCCAGTCTACCTTCCCCTCATAAGGATATGTTCAGTGTGGAAGGCCATGCTTTGACAGGGCAAGACTGTATCTCTTCGTGTCTGGAATACAGTGGATACGCCACAAAGGCATTCCACTTACTGCTTACTTAGAGGAAAGCACAGAAGATGAAAATCACTCCCACATAAAAGTAGGTTTATAATTGGCCATGGAAGCCAATTTTTGTTTCTAGTTAAGATAATGGCTTCAAAGCCCAAGTATTTGGAATCTAGATTGTAACATTTAAAACTTTAATTCACCCGCGGGTCACTGTGATCACTCAGTTTATGGGGAGACACGAGGTAATATCCACACACTCAACACTTACTGACAGCTTTGTTTATTATGTAGTCAATTACTTCATTTCTCATAATCGTACAATAAATCTCTTAAACAACACTGTTGTAGTTGAAGTTGGTCACATTGTACCACCTCTTTGTTCTACAGTAGTGGAGTGTTTTTCACAATTATTCTTTTAATAGAACATTTGAATATCAAGGAGTGCAGTTAATTAAAAATAACGAATGGACCAAACTTCAAGAGAAACAATTGCACACTCATTTAAGGGTCTGATGCTATACAGTGGGTCATGAACATTCAAGAGGAAACAATAGAGATCTCAGCTGGACACAGAGCTGGAGGTGATTAGATGGACATAAGTGGCTCCCTTAAGACCTGTTTGGCAGCTTAGAAATGAGGTTTAATACTGGCTTCATCGCATTAGCCTTTCTAGACAGTTCCTCCAGGCGAGACCTAAGAATCATTGGCAGGGTGTGATATGATCTCTCTGAAGGTAAAAGTCCTCCAGCAACATGTAGAACCATCGCCAGACGACCCCCAATCCATTCATGTTGGAGTTTTTAACTCAAGAGTAC
This sequence comes from Mus minutoides, assembly GCA_902729485.2. Lineage (NCBI taxonomy): Eukaryota > Metazoa > Chordata > Mammalia > Rodentia > Muridae > Mus > Mus minutoides. The sequence goes on along the minus strand of LR749505.1, from coordinate 1,698,062 downwards.
ATTACTCTGGTAATAGGAGCTGTGTACGTGGTGCTAGGGAGTGAGCATGTGCATAAATGCACACACATCTGAAGAGAAAACTCAAGAGCACAGTGAAAGAATAAGGCAGTCAATGGGAAGAGAGGGGAAGATGGAAGATAAAGGAGATGTGTGTAAGAGGTGGAAAATCTTTGGAGAATAAGTCATAAAGGTAGAAGAGCGGAGGAGGGTATGTCTGGAATAAAAGATGGGGTGTGTAACTGTAGTGATCATAATATCACTCCTGTCCTCCCTCCTGAGCCCATAAGTTCTTATCTCCAACAGGTCTAGAAGATATCCACAGCCTCACTATCATTCTGTTCAAGGGAATACCCTCTTTTATTCATAGGATTGAATAGAAGAGTAGAAAAAGAATGGCAGTAAAGAATTGCTGTACACACTGCCACACTGTCCCATTGCATCCTCTTCTCTGGCAATAGTGAACAAACTGCCCTTGGATGCACTTTTACTGAAGCCCCTACACTGGCCAGAGGTAAGCCGGTTAAGTTTTCTGCTGTGTTTTCTTCTAAAAGTTGTGGTATCTGTGAGGCAAGAAAGTACAAGGCATTTTTTCCAATATTTCTCTGCAAAGAAGCAAAGAGAGAAATAAGACAAGCCTGCAATTTAATCTCCTCCCTATTCATCCATGGGGAAACTAGTGTGCCACAGTGTTGAGTGTACTAAAGGTGCCCTGACTCCAAAGGCTATGGATGTACTTCGACTCATTGTATATTTGTACATGGTCCCTTAGGAAGGTGAAGTTCATTGGGCAGGTTCCCAGTAGAGCTTAGAGCTTCAGCAGTCATATGCTTTAGGCAACACAGAGTAGTTAAACTCCTGTGTTCTAGAGGCACTGCAGCTCAGGGTATATAGTGTATGAGAGACCTGGGGAATGGCGAGTCACCTCCCTGCCTTGTTTTCTTCATCACTAAAGGAATAGTGAATAAGAATAGAACTTTCTTTAGGGTTCTGTGAGATTCCCGTTGTTTATAGTAGCACACATCACACCTCAGATGTCATCTGTCATTATTCCTAATTGGAAAGTGTGAATAAGGCTCAGTGGCTGAGTTATAGAGACTTCCAGATCTGTGTCATGTGTTTCCACATGAATAATTCCAATCAAGGCAAGCTGGCCGAATGTACATTGGGCCATTGTTAGTCAATCTGGTCCCATGAGGTTGTTTTTAACAGGCTAGGCTTCCTATTAGCTAGTTCAGCATATCTTCATCCTTGGGCAGTGTGTGCAAATGGAGCCTCAGTCCTTATGTGTGATCATCCGATGTTCAGGTCTCTCCAGAGGCTCTGCTGCCCTTCAGTAACTGGCAGAGTTGGGTGGGCAGGCAGTGACAACGACAGAGTACTGATGATATTCATCAGAGAATAGGCTGTCAAAATTTACAATATAATTAAGAAAACTTAGTTAGGGAAGTGTGGACAGAAGTACTTTTCAGATTGATAAGAGCTTTAGTTCACTAAAACACTGACAAGAAATAATCTCATTCCTGGACTAAAGCAAACAACAGCCAAGTCCTTTCTGTCCAGGGAAAGAGGCCTGGAACCAAGCAGAGTCAAGGCTCTTAGAACGCTGATGGTACTCTAGACATGTACAATTGTTTTTAAATAAACTCCACTTATTTCCTGTAGTAGTGGCTACTAAATTGTCTTGCAGGTAGTCTTCTCTGGAGCCATATTTAACAGGTGATATCTTACTGCCTCTCAAAGATCAGGTTGTTTAGAAGAAAGGACAGAAATCAACGAGAACTTGTAGTCCTGGTTTAAAATGGGGGAAGAGAGACCTAAATCTCTGTTATATCCAACAGACCAGTAACAGAAATTAGGTTTACCTCTGAGGTGTGGAAACAGCAACAGGAGAGAGTCTGGGGGAAAAAACCCATGAGAAAAGGGCATGGGTCATTTATTATCTTCTTCAGTACATGCCTTGGCTCCCAACATTCTGATGCTTCCTAAGAAATGCCTGAGCAAGGGCATGAGGCAGCCGAAGCTTTATGCCCTCACTTCTGTCCCCAGGTGTCATAGACTTGGGAACCCACTAGGCAGAAGAGCCTCCACCTTAGACCTGCTGTAGGATGCAGGATAGGGCTCTTGAGAATCATGATGGGTTGATTAAAGGCAAAAAAGTGAACAAAACCAATGAATACCAAAGTGGGTTTCAAGGTAATCTTCTAAGAGGAAAAAGAAACAAACAAAAAACCAAAAACAAACAAACAAAAAAAAACGGTGCTGCATGAAGCTACTGGCTGGCGGGTTAACTGGTCATGCAGGTGGAGAATATCACACTGGACAAATCTGCAGGGAGCAAAGGTCTACCCTCTTCCTGGTTTAGAAGGGACTTGTTGAGCTTTGGGTGCTCCATTAAAAAAATGTCTAAAAATCCACAAACCAACCCAGATGTTCCCCTCTTCTCCCCTGCTTTATTTTGGCAGTTACTTCCTGGTCCCATGATGCTAGATGTCTTTGCTGTCCCCGTAGTCATTGTAGGGGACACTCAGGGTCTGTTCCTCACATGTCTTCCTGAGGTCCCGACTGAGCTCTGACCAGTCCAGTCCATAGGGTTTGATCTCACTGTAGCGGCAGCCCAGGTACTTGAGTGAACCACGCCTCAAGCTTATCTTGGGCTCCTGAAGGAGTCCATTGCACCAGCTGCTCAGATCTCCAAGCTGGGAAAGGATGAGGCCTGCTTTCCTAGGGATCAAAGAGAAAAGGATTCTTCTGTCAGAAAACAAACAAACAAAAAAGAGAAGGCTAGAAAAGAATTACTATGAGAGTAAGACTCCAGATTTTAAGAAGGTAGAGCTGACCATTCTTTTCCACTTAACATAGCTTATCCTTCATGTGTGTCTGTCCAAGGAAGGAAGGAAGGAAGGAAGAGGGGGAGGAGGAGGGAAGGGAAGGGAAGGGAAGGGAAGGGAAGGGAAGGGAAGGGGAGGGGAGAGATATGCAAAGTGGAAATAGAAGTAACAAATGCAGCCAGAGAAAAGGTAAAAATGAGACCATGAGTAACTAGTGTTTGAGTAGGAATATATATAACTTTTAAAATCATGGAATCTGTGGTTTTGAAAGAAATCAAACCACTGTTCTATAAAGCCAGTAATTTATCATCATTAAATGACATGTAATATGCTTGCCTGAGTTTCTCTTTTCAAGGCTGTATTTAAATTGATTAAAAACAAACAAACAAACAAACACCAGTCAATATCATGAAAGAATAGGGGTTATCTGATATAACCAATTTTGTCTGTGCTGAGGTAATTCTATTACAACAAGCCTGGGAACAATAGAGCTCTGGCTCACATTGACACAGGAGCATGTTTTGGACAGAGCAGATTCCCAGGCGCACACAGCACCTAACTAACCTCCAGGGGGGGCTCATGCTTCACTTGCTCACCTGCTTCAGAAAGCCACGAAGCCACTGCCATTGCTACTAAGCCCCAGCAGAAAAAGTAAGCAAGGGAGTGGATAGGAGAGGACCTGAGCCATTGAGGGTCCCTGGGGGCAGGAGAGGAGGAAAAGGTCACCTCTGAAATACACACATGTGAAAAGACTAACTCCTGAGCATGGGAGCCTCTGGCACCCAGCCTGGTGAAATGGCTAGCACTGGGTTGACTGCTATGTTCTTATATCCTGGTGTCAGAGAGAAAGGATACCTGGAAGCCAGCTCTCAGACCCTGTTGACTTTCTCTCTAAGCTCTTAGGACAAGAGATTCCATCCCTTGGTTGTATTTCTTTTCAATTCTTCAAAGAATTGAAGAATTCTTTGGAGCCACAAAGATGATTCTCCTACTGCAGCAAGCTCTGTAGGGCTCAGAACGCAGTCTGGAGAGCCTGTTGAGTAGAATCCCTCACAGTATTTACGAACTCTAAGCTGGTAAACTCGTCCTGTGAAAAAAGCATCTCATTTCTGCTTTAATCAACACTTCCTTACATAAATGGGATGTTTTTTCTTCTGCACCCATTTATATTAAACATTTCAAAGAAGAATAACTACATTCATTAAATTCTTCATCTGAGCAGTGAGTGTGTGATGAGGGGCAGTGTGTGTGTGTGTGTGGTATATCTCTGGATTCCTAGAATGGCAGGAGAAAGAAGGGTGAAGCTGATGTCGAAGGAAAGATGTTGAGCTTTAAGCAGCAAAGTCCAGGGGCTGAGAGTTCTGTCACAACACTGGAAGGAAACTTGTATTTCTTCCCATGGCTGCATGTCAGAGGAACTCACAGAAACACTCTACCTGCTGACTCAATAGCCTCTCAGAAGGATGATCTGAGCTTTCCCTATCAGCTTCTGCAGTTTAGCCAGGCAGGTTTCCCAAAAGAAATCACCACTAAGGACTGTGGTAGCGCTTTCCTCTCAAACCTTCCATCGTGTGCTAGCATCAGCCAGCCTTCTCAGGGGTCGAGAGGGGTGGGGGCTGGGGTGTAGAATGAAAGAGGGCGACATCTCATCATCTTCCAGAAACAGACAGAGCACAACCCAGTAGCCTTTCAAGAGAGCGAATTGAATTAGGCTATGGAGTCTTTGTTGGTGTTTTCATTGCTCCGGTTATTGTTCTTTAAATGATAATTACTTTAGGTCTGCCCTTGACCATCTCAGAGGCAACAGCCTTCTTTGTGAGCAATGGGGCAACACTGCTGTCCTAAGAGCGTTTGCAACCTTGGCCCAGTCTGGAGGCCCCCACAGGTTTTAATGGAATTGGGTTTAGGAGAATTGTGGGAATCCTTTCTGTTTGCTAACAGGAAGTGTGTAACCACAGACCCACTTTTATTCATTCTTGCAATTAACGCCACAGTGAATTGATGTCCCTCAAGCTGGTGGACATTTCCTTTCCTGTGGCTCTCCCTGAGATCCATGACATTAAAAACCAAGATTTTGTTTGCCATGAACTAAGGAAATAACACAATGTTTTCTACTGTATGTTTGTGAAAGGTCTGTATTACTAGGGAGAGAGCCAGGGGATGGGGGTGGGGGGTGGGGAGGGGAGCGAGCGCCAATCAACCATGGGTTTTGCTTCACTGTGACATCCCCATTTCCTCCCCTGTTCACTTTCTGCATTAACCAATTTTTCTTCTGAGTCTTGAGTCACAAAGGAGAAAATTTTGAAGATTCAAATACCCTTAGAAGTAACAATAAAACATGCAATGTTAGTGCTATTCAAAATGTGGCGTTTATGCTTCTTAATAATGAATGTGCATGTATACTCAATAAATCGCAGATAAAAGAAGGAAAAGGAGGAAGAGAGGGAAACAAAAGAGTGGAAGAAGAGGAGGTGGCTGGAGAAGAGTATGTAAGGCCTGTGCAACAATTTGGCCAGGGATAGAGATAGGGATACAGAAAGGACATTTCTTAATATTTATCTACCCTCTAAGCAAGGATTTATTTCTTAAAAATACTAAGACAGGTTAACTGACCCTTACTTATTTCCCTAAGATCCACAGCAGTGGCTTTGTTTGTTTAAAGTCTATCAATCATTCCTTACAAGTTACAGGTAAACCTTACAGAATGTAGCAAGATCCCGCCTGACTTTATCCAAATAATCATTTTATTCCAAGAAGAATACTCTGGATTTTCTCCTTCTCTCAAAAAATAATAAAGTAGAGCTTGGAAAGATGGCTAAGTCAGCAAAGTGCCTGGCATGGAGATGTGAATGCATTTTCCAGAAACCAAGGAAATAAATGGCCAGCACAGTGGGGGTGGGGCAGGGTGTGCTTGCAATCCCAGATCTGTAGAAGGAGAGACAGGCAGAACAATGCCTGAGGATGTCCTCTGGCCTCTCATCTCTCTCTCACACACACACACACACACACACACACACACACACACACACACACACACACACACACACACACACACACACACACACACACACACACACACACAGAGGGAGAATGAAATAGAAGGGAAATGTCCTGAACAATGGGCTTCTGTGATCATCTATAACTACCAAGGTGAGTGTCCTCAGGTGGTAGATGAATGGGGTGGGATGACATCTGGATGACATCTGGAGAACACTGTGCTTCCCCTTGTTGACAGAAGTATAAGAACTGTTTATGAACCGGGGTAGGGGTGTGCAGGGACCTATAGTACTGACTCCCCCATTATCTTCCCATGTCTTTCCTGTCTGTCCTCCCTCACCTCTCCCTGTCCATCTGTCCTCCTTCTTCCACCCCACCCTGTCCTCTTCTCCTTTCTTGTCTTTTTCTTTGCCTTCCGTGTTCTTTCCCCACATCCTCATAGCCCTTTCTCTACTTCCATTTTTTTCACGAGTTCTTGAATAATTTACTAAAGTTCATGCAGCCCAAATCTTTGTCCTGTCTAAGAATTCCAGAATTTCTAGAAAAGCCTACTTTTTCAAGATAGCAGTGTGTGGTCATAACAAATGCTATAATGGGGAAGGTATATCTTTTCACATCCCTTATTCCCCACTTTCCAGATACTCTATCTGGACTCTGCAATCTAAAACGAGTGTATATTTTGTACTAGGAAGTGACACCTTAGTGGAGGCCCCATTTTCTCTGAAACTGTCTCTAAAGCGCGTGCAAAAGTTCATGTAAGACAGGTAATATTCACGGGCACCAGATGTTTCGGGATAACCTCTTTAACAAAACTCCTAATTCCCTTCACAAGACTTCACATTTATTCTCTTCAAATTTAGCATTGGGAGTTGTGTGTCAAGTGATTAAGGTCCGGAGTAAAGGCTTATTTTCAGAGTTCAGGGACGTGAGTTCCCTGCTAAAAAAAGAGCCTACTCCAAACCGTTTTGCACAGTCTGGGCTGCATAAAGCATGGGGATTTGCTCTACGATTCTTTCAGTAAAATCTCAGCAACTTCCATGAAAAACTGGAACATGAGAGACACAAGAATCCAGGGAGTGTTTCAAAGAGGTGGTATGGTTCACTGTGTACCTGGGTCCTAACTCATCTTCACACCGCCACGTGAATTCCCCAAAACTCTCATAGTGCTGGTTATAGTGGTAGAGGACTCGGTGCAAAGTGGGCGAACCCAGATCCAGAAGGGTGTTGTAGGCAGTCTGTTGCTCCTTCCCACTGGTGTAGCCATTGAAGAGATTGTAGATCTTGTCTGCTATTTCTGAGGAAAGAAGAAAAGGCAAGTCCAGTTGTGCTTTGAGAAATTAGGCGACTTCGACTCTGTGCAGATGTTCTATAGAGCACACCAACACAACTCTGGATGGTGCAGTCTACTAACATACATGACACGTGATACATAGAAGGCATAACCCGTTCCTAGAATCATGGTGAACACAAGATTAAAAAAGGAACAAGAGAAAGGTTTCAATCAAGAGATACATAGACAAGGCAGGCACAGGTGGTGCATGCCTTTAATCCCAGCACTTGGGAGGCAGAGTCAGGTGGATTTCTGAGTTCGAGGCCAGCCTGGTCTACAAAGTGAGTTCCAGGACAGCCAGGGATATACAGAGAAGCCCTGTCTCAGAAAGAGAGAGAGAGAGAGAGAGAGAGAGAGAGAGAGAGAGAGAGAGATACATAGACAGAGATGTATGAAATTGCTGCTGCTTTGAAACAGTATACTATTTACAAGGTGGTACTTTATAAGCAGTATATGGTCTGAAATAATGATATGTGTAGAACAGTCAATACATAAACTAATGATGGATGTTTGCTATCATGACCAACATTAAACAATGCACAAATCGTTTATGTCGTATGTGTGGCGACACAGTAGACTTGTTTACATTAGCATGAGCCTGTGAAAATGCTGTCTGCTCTTACATCTGACTGCCACAGCATTGCTTGTGCATAGGAAATCTGTAGCTCCAATATAGTCTTATGAGACCACTGTGGTATATGTGGTGCATTATTGATATATCCTCCATTACTAATCAGATTATCATTATACAGCATTCAGCCATCATATATATTTTTTCTCCAAGCTAGTTTATAATAACTCTAGAAACAAAATTTACAGACAACATATTCAGCTACATTACACACATTTCCTTCAGAAATCCATCCACATATATATTCATATTTACATGTGCCAGGAAAAATATATACTTATGTACTTATGTGTGCATGTTGTTATTTTAAAACACTGACCCTGAAATGTAAGAGTGATTTGTGTAAGACACTCCAACGCTGTGCCATTGAGTTTCAGTTTTCTCTATATTAAATTAAATGCCTTTGACTAATACATCTCGAAGGTCAATTTCAGCTGCAATACTTTTGGTCTTCCCAAGGTTTACTGAAAAACATAACCTGAGGCAAAAGCTCATATATTCATGCTTGATTGGAAAGTGCATTCCCAGTGAAATAGGTCTAGGGATGAAGGCCAATGAAGCATTAAATGAGCATAAACATAAAGGATTATATTAGGAAGCTGGAACACCTTCCTGAGAACCTGAATGCTATATTTTGCAGGAGAGGATGCATGCAGTTTCTGAATCACTACCGGGCCATGCAGTGGAAGAAACAAAGTCTTTATGTTCAGCTCCCACTAAAGATTAGTCCAAGTTTGCTTCCATACAAGACAGGTCCATATTTGCCCCATGAGACACTGACAACCTTATATGTGTTGGTAGCATTTACCTGAGTACCAGGTGGTCCTCTAGAAAGCATCAGGGAAGCTAAGGCCACAGGGGGCAGAGATAAAGTATCCCCAGGTAAAACTTCTGAGCCATGAGATGGATCTGGAGAGGCAAGGACTTTGGAACACAGAGCATTGCTACAACCATGTAGACCCCATGTAAAAGCATGGGCGTCCTATACATCCAGAAACTGAAGCCAGAACACTGTACAATCCCAAAGGTTTCCATGAATAAGACCAAGTTTGGGGACTTGGTAAAGCAGTGACAGTTTTGCTTTGAAGTTTTTTGTTTTGATTCATAATTCAAGGAAATTTATCATTCATTACATGCTTTCCTACTACAGCTCTCAGAGAAGAGATGCTTTTGAACATTCTACTAAACATCTGGGAGTTAGGGTCCAGTGAGTAGGTGAGCAATGCTTTCCATTGGATGTGTTAATGCTGCAGGTGAAGGAAAGTCAGAAGTAAGCCTACTTGACCCCATTAGTCAACCACAGCATGAGCCCCTTGTACTAATACCAAGTGATCTTAGGGATATTGGCAAATGACACATCTACCTGAGGGTTTCATGGGCAGAATGAATAAAATTTCTACCCAGTATTGGCCTCCACATCACACTGATGGCTGTGGTGACAGGAGACAGACCTTACTTCCTTAGTGTCCTATGAAGCTGCACGGTGTTAGATAAAACAACTGATCAGCAATTGTTAGCTGAACAGATAGAACTCATAGCTTTGCACATAGTTTAATTCCACCTTGTAGCAGGGTTTCTAAGTGATCTCCCTCCGGGCTGGTTTACACTAACGCAAGAAACAAAATTTACAGACAACATATTCAGCTACATTACACATGGCTTTCCTTCAGAAATCCTTTTAGGTTGTTAAAATTCTCAGGTTGCTAAAGTGAGAGTTTTGGAAAAAGAAAACAATCTAGAAACTGAAGTCCCATGATATCTCTAGTAATTATTAAAGGTTTATTTAATAGGATAATAATTTTATATCCTCACACCCCTCAGCGCAGATTTATACGTATCCTTCCTTGACAAATGAGATTAAGAGATAAAGCAAGGTTACCCACTGAGGGTCACTTAGCTGGTGTGGACTGTGGGGAAGGTTCTAAGCTCTTTGCCATTGCTACTTCGTATCGATGTTCAGTTATCAGGTTACGGTGTAAGAGGCAGAATCTTGGGATAACTATTTCCAATAAAGCACACCAGGGTGGGGTGTCCTTGTAAGTGTGCTAGGGGCCTGTCCTTTCTGGAGCTAGGACAGAAGGAAACAAAAGGCCAATTCTAAGGACTCATTTCTCTTGATTTGAAGGCAGAGGGCATTTAGCTGAGACAAGATGGGCCAGGGAAGGGAAACCACTGGTGTTCAGACTGCAGCTTAGATAGAGTGGTTTAGAATTCCTCCCCAACGGATTCACAGATGCCAAACCAAGTGTCTTGTAATGGGAGACAACGTGTCAGATTCCAGGTTCTACTTGCAGTGGTCTCTGCTTGAGAAGCAGCCTTGGCAGAGGAGGTGATGCTTGGTGTGCACCTCACTAACATGGCAATCACTTTTAGCGGATCCAGCTAATAGCTGCATCCTGTTCCACCACAAAGCTTCCAAAACCAAGGTGATCTAACTTAAGGGTGAGATTATAAGCCTATCAGTAAACAGGATCTTATACTTAGAAAAGAAAAGAAAC
>LR749505.1:1580715-1687678 GCA_902729485.2 Mus minutoides | reverse complement strand
CCATCAGTGGGAAGAGAGGCCCCTTGGTTATGCAGACTTTATATGCCCCAATACAGGGGAACGCCGGGGCCAAGGGGTGGGAGCGGGTGGGTAGGGGAGCAGGGCCGGGAGGGGGGAGGATATAGGGAACTTTCTGGATAACACTTGAAATGTAAATGAAGAAAATATCTAATAAAAGTTGAAAAAAAAAAAAGAACATGGAAATCTTGGGAAAAAAAAAGAAAAGAAAAGAAAAGAAAACAAAACAAAACTGCATCAGCTCCCAGAACATGACGACATCTGCCTCTTCCTGTCTTGACTGAGAGAACTGAGACTTTTTACTTCATTAGCTTTTAGAGCATTGCAAGAATTCACCAACTCAAAGAATGCAGGTAGTTTTAAATGATTATTTTACTTGGCTTTGAGCTCCGCTGAAGTCTCCAGTTATCTATGATAAATTCAGGTCCTCCCTCTCTTTAATATATACAAGTTAGGAACAAGCGAAGTGCAGGAGAAAAGATAGCAGGAAGTCTGTTAACAAAGCCTCCTTGCAAAAAAAGGGAGGCTGAGTTTCTAGACATCAGAGATCTCTCTAACAATGGGATAAATTAACAGGGCTGGACGGAAGCCAATAGACTTGAAGGTATGGCTAAGAGCAGGCAGCAGATTTTCAAATAGACTCTGGCTCTTGTGTATTGACCTTGGACACATTACTTAGCTTCTTTGGGTCTTTTTTTTTCCTGTCTATCTAATAATGGTTAATAATATACACGTCCCAAGATTATTAGGAGAAGAAAGTTTTAATCAATGCAATACTTTCTATTAGTACAATGTTGGCCACAGTAAGTTTATACTTATTCATTGATGTAATACAATTATTATTGAATGCTCACTGGCTCCTGAAATGTTCCTATCCTTGAGAGCCACATCATTGAGAGAAACGAACAAAAATCCCCACTCTGTATTTGCTGTATAGTGATGGGAGACAGTCAGTGAGCGGTCAAACATTTTAAATAAGGGAAATGTCATGTGTTAGAAGGCAAGGGAACACATGTTAGTGGTGAAGACAGAAGTATTGAGAAGAACTTTGCTCTTATACGTAGGGTGTCTGCACCAGATGGCAGTGGCAAGATGGGTACTGGGGTAGGTACAGAGGAGGGGTGGACATGGGCTGTGGAATATCTTTTGAAGAGACAGGAAGTTCCAGCACCAAGGCTTTCAGATTATGGAGAGCACCAAATGGGCCAGTACATATAAAAACAGGAGAATGAGGGAAAAGGAGGGAGAAGATAGTAAATTTGTTTCACTGCCAGTTCCTCACTAGACCTTCTTTTCCTTGATACCAAGACAAAGAGAGAGAACGTGAAACACAGACACCCTGGAGACTCAGAAAAATAGTCTGATTTAAATGAGGCAGTAAAGCTTAGAGACAGACACAGGTGGATTTCCTCATCCCCCTAGTGATAGTGGCTCTTTTAAACCTGAATCATGAACAGTTGGAAACATCTGTAGCTTCCCTTGGCATCATAGAAAAGGATACCAGGACCTGGGGGTGTCATTTTATTCTCTCAGTATTGTCTTCGTGTGCCCCCAGTTCCTTGTCTAGAAGCAAAGGCAGGTAGAGAACCCATTCAAACACCCTGTACTAGAACTGACAGGCAGAAGCCCTCCAGAAACAGAGCTGCCCCATACCATGAGTCCTGAAGTGAGCTACATGCTGCACTGTTTCTCCTGCTAATCTCCTCCCTGCTGTTTCCACTCAGCCAGAAGCTCCATGCTAGCTATGGCCTCTCCTCAGATTCCAGTCAACATTAAACAGAAGGACACCTTCATAAAAGGCTACTGGCACTGCTATGGATCCCCCGAGACAGACTCTCATCTAGGGGTGTGCGACCCAGACCTTTATCTTAATGGAGCTTGAGAGACCTTCATGGCTCAGATCCCGTAAAGCAGTTCCTCTCTCACTAGGGAGAAGCACAGCTGCCTTATATATGCAGGGTTTCTGTTCTCATCCCACAGGACAGAGCCCTGAAAGGGAGGACTCTTGCCATCGCTCTCTATAGCAGCTCTTTTCTTCACAAGTTTGCAGAGACAATGTTCTATCGAGTCTTTCACCTAATTTCTCCCTCAATTTGTCCTAGTACTATTATAAAAATAAAATGGGCATTGTGGTAAGATACGGACGCTAAGTGTGGGTTCCATTAGGTTCTTGGTAACCTCAGGCACCTTATTTACTTTACTCTGAATTTCAATTTTCTCACATGTAAAATAAGGGCAGTGTTGTGCCCTTATTATGCTTCACACATAAAATATTGAGTTTCTATTAGAAGGCAGGCTTTACGATTGGCAACAAATAGCTATGGTTCCTAACATTTGCTCATTATTTACTATGTACTGGTTGCTTTTACTATTTTAATTTAATTGTCTCATTCAATTCGCTCCAGACCCTTCAAATTGGGGCTTGGGGTACTATTTCCTTGTTACCACATGCCACATATAAATGGACTGAGGCATGGGATAAAGTGACCTGCTCAAGATCAAGTAAGTAGATGGTAGGTCAGGGGTCCAAACTGAGGCCATTGGCTCCAAGGCCAACGTATGTTCTTATGTAACCTGTCAGTCAATTATACAGCCTTCTAGATACTAGGGACATACAGTAGTAAACGAGACTAGACACCTGCTGGTTAATTGTGTCTGAAGATTGGACACATTATTCTAAAAACTGAAAAAAAATATATTCTAAAGTCAGAAACAATACTGTGAAGACACCTAACAATGTTTCTTGCCCTCTTCTGCTGGGAGGAAGGGACACTTGAGTGGAATTTTCATTCTGAGATGAGTTAATCATTTGGAAGGTTACAGAGCATTTGAAGTAATAGGGCCTAATACATGCAATGACCCTAACGACAGTAGTGAGACCTGCATAAGAGGAATTGAGAAGAGCAATGGGAACAGAAGGAATAGATTGATGGCGTAGTGGAGAGTTGGCAAGTAGGCAAGCAAGAAGTAGAAAAGGTCACCCACTTAGGTCCCAGTAGTCCTATTAAATATTTATGTCAGAAGAAGACTGGCAATCCATTAGAGGATTGTAATGAGAAAGTGTTCCATTACAGTCAGATGTCTTTCAAAACACTGGGCCCATCGCATGCCAATAAGATTAGCTAGGAAAATGTTGTTAGAAGTTGTCCAATGCTAAAATATCCGTGGTTTTAAAATTAAAGCAGAGCTAGGTAGGCAACCCGTTTTGAGGATCCCATTCCTGCTGTAGGAAGCTGTCATTACACTTTCCAATGAAACCTCGCTTGCTTGCTCTGCCGATGGCTTTCTCTCCAAAAAGGCAGATAAAGAAAATTAATCTCAATCTCTCTTCCCTAAATGATTTTTATCATTGTGATGTCACCCAACATTCTGCCACTATGTCCTTCTTGGTTAAGAGGATGCGTATGTACATAGCCAATAACTATATGTAAGGTAATGAGAGGCATCAGGAAATTAACTTAGCCATGGACCATCCCTGACTGGAATCTGCAGACTGCAGAGTCAGAGTGCTCAAGGTCTCTGCTAAAAAAAAAAAAAAAAAAAAAAAAAAAAAAAAAAAAAAAAAAAAAAAAAAAAAAAAAAAAAAGCTCCGATTTCAGTTCTGCTTACTAGATGCCCATGGCTTAGAGTAACATCTTAATTAGTGCCAAGTTTGGTAGAAGTGGTAAGAAGAACTGAGAGACCCGGGCTCTTCAGAGATGTGAAAACTTTAGAGCAGGAAATGATGCCAAGACCAGCCAGGGAGCATCTCCTGTGCGATGGATGATGATCGAGGAAAACCTTCCTAGTGGACCAGGACCAATACCAGTGAGGGAGCTTATACTGAATATGCTGAAGAAGTGGCATATAATAACTTCAAAGTACAGAGTGAAAGACTTAGACACATCACAGGAAGGAGCTGTTAACTGATCAACTCCTAATCTACAGCCTTGTATGCTTTAGCTTGAAACAAGCTTGCACATGTGCAAATAAATGCCCATGAAGAGCAAGTGATCCATCTGTATCCTGAGAGCAGAGATGGCTGGTGCTTTTGCATGGACATAATACATTCCTGGGGACTTTATAAATTTCTGCTGCTGATTCCTGCCTTATGGACTCTACGGGATAACAGAATACAGTGGAAACTTCTGCCAGAGTACAGAGGTACAGCAGTACTGATAGAAAGCCCAAGGTTCTACCTTGAGCATGAATTGCCCTTCCTGCCACACCCCTGGCCATTCTGTTTACTCCTTTGGTTACCTTAGTGTGGAAAGAGTAGACAGTTGGGCAATCATGTGTAGACATTGCTAACTTTAGTGTCTCTTACCTTGGGCTTTGACATCATCCACCACAGGACATGGGGTCTTCACAGTCACGTCACTTGGCCTGGAGCGTCGCCCCGTGTTGTCTACTCCCCAGAGGGTGAACCTGGCAGAAAGGTAGGAAGGCAGCATGACTAGAGGGGACACACCTAGGGGCTGGGGCTGAGCTTCTCTTTCTGGAGGTCCAGCTTTATCTGAATAGGTCAGAACAAAGCTGGCTCTCTTCATCTCAGCACTCTGGTTAGAAAGCAGTAGTGTGAAGCCTCTTGCTGCTCCCAGTGGTCTGTGGTTGGGATATGCTATTTTGAGAGTTGTTTGATTAGAAGCATCACAGTGGAAAACACTTCCACTCCACATGGAAGTCTCAGGCACCATTGCTGAAAATTCTCAGACCCAGTTCAGACTTGCTCAACTAGAAACCTGCACTTTACTAAGCACTGAGACTTCTAGGCAACCCATTTTCTTATCTTTTAAAAATCTATCATCTATCTATCTATCTATCTATCTATCTATCTATCTATCTATTTTTGACAAGGTCTCACTATGTTTCCCAATCTTAAGGAAGGAATCTGTGGCCTCAAATGATCCTGTCTTCACCATGACACAAAACCCAGGTGCCTTCCAGGTAACACTGATGCCATTTTTATTTTGGCAATCACAGGGTGAGAGAAAAAGTAGATATCTTTGCAAACGGACGGATAGAACTTGGGTTGAAGGCCATGTGGAATTAAAGTAACTCCTGTGATCTCTATTTTCCCTTGTCTACAATTTGGGAGTATAATAAGCCAATCTGTTTTTCTTCTGCTTGGGCTTCAAGGTTTGATCTTTGTTGTAGACTTCATTAGTTGTAGTAGTGGTTCTTGGGGGAGCCAGGAGCTACACGGCCCTGATCTTTGTAGGCTGATACTCCAGGCTGGCATTGGCATGGTCTTAGGTTCTAAGCCTAGCCCTGTTACCTCCTGTGCTCATAGGTAGCAGATATTCCTCTATACCCCTACAACTCCAGGTCAGGCTACAGTGTGGCTACTACTTTTACCCACCAGTAAGCTAAAGGTGCCAACCTCAACTCTATGGCTGGAACCACTTCATGCAGTCCATCATAATCTAATCCTAAACCCTTCATTCTTAAGTTTTCCTGGACTATGGCATCCTACACTTTGGGTACCAAGTTGGATGCCAGATGGACTCTGTCTTTCAGTGACTGGGATCGAGTCAGTCACCAACAACCAGCTAGTACACACTCCAGGCAGCTCTGCTTCCTGTCTTGTCTTGCTGTAAGTGCCAGCTACATTGTGTTAGATCTTAAGTTGGGACAAAGAAGCCCCTATTTGCATTAAGTCTCACATATTCTGAAGGGCAGTTAGAGTGAAACACAAGCTACTAATCTCAGACTATTTAATGGCATATTTTATTTTTAATACAAGGCAGATATTACAAAAAAAGATGCTTCACACAACCTTGCAAGTACAGACAGCACTTGACCTTCAGTACTCTTCCTCAGCAGTCCCAGCCCCCACATACCCCTTAACCCTGAGCGCACCTCCCCCCACCCCAACCCCAAGACACTAAGACACTGAGAGAGCAGCTAGGGTACTTGACTACAGAAGGCAGGGGAGCACTGCCAACATTTTTATGTGGAAATGCCACGTGCTGTCATTAAAGAAAGACCTTTCCTATTCGTTGTTCACGTTCTCATTTTGCCACAGCACTCTCTGAAGACAGCAAGAGGGTTAGCTGGAATTACTGACAGAGGAGATAAGCCTTGCTCCAGATCCAGAGGGCTCACGTCTAAGTCTGTTTATTGCTTCTTCCAACGCTTCTGGGCTTCCTCTCCAGCCACAGTCTGGGACCTTTCTGTGCGTAGTTAGTATCGTGGTGATGGCACCACGGAGGCATGTGTGCGTGGGAACTGACACAAACTGGCTCAGGCCCCAGGGCTTGGCCTTAAAGGTCTGGAGCCTAATACTGAGGATAATTGTAAGGCTGTCAGGGGCTGCCTACAGAGCTGGCTCTGTCACCTGTTGCTTTCTTGTATTCCCTCCTGCCAGTATGGGGGCTTTTGCTCATTCTGATATTCAGACATCTTTTCTTTTTTCTTTTCTTTTCTTTTTTTTTTTAGATGATCTGTCTGCTGTCACATGCTCAGAAATGCAAGGGCTCTTCCTCCAGCAGGAGTTGTGGTGGTGGGAAGGGGAGGTGGTCCCTCCACATTCTAAACTGAAGATGTTGGGTCTGTCACACTTTATAGAGTTCTTAGCTGTGTTTGTGCCACAGGATCCAATCTCAGTATGCTTCTCTAGTGGCATTAAATGAAATATAGGACTAAGAAAACAAGCCAAAACTCAGACAGAAATTCATAACACTCATTAGAGACCAGCTTTCGCTTTAGAATGCAGGATGATGTTCCTAGATCCTGGCTGAAGAACCTGGGATGGCTTGAAAGTGAAATCCAGTGTGTGGAAAGAGGAAACCCTGCTTCAGTTCCTAACCACTATTTACAGCCCTAGCCGTATGATTCTGGGGGAAGTTATTCAAGTCTCCTGAACCTCAGTTTCTTCAAGCTATAAAATGGAAACAAGTGTCGTCAGTCATAACTATAGTTGTCACACTCCATAAATGTCAGCTACCATCCTCCTCATTTATAAAAAAAAACAAAAACAAAAACAAAAACAAAATCTTGGATAGAGAAAAGTTCAGGGCTTAAAGACACTTTATGGTTTATGGTTAGGAGTAAAACCAGGCATGCAGGATTTTATCTTTGCACCAGGGATGAAAGTTCAAATAGTCTTTCCTCCTCTACAGAGATGAATGCTATTAGCCCACAGTGCCCTTTACCCACACACTGGGTCTCATGTCCTGGCCACCCCAGGTTAGTCTGCCAGGATCCAAGAATATCATCTTGCATTCAAAAGCAAGAGCAGGTCCTCACCCAGGGGCCATGAAATTACAGCTGAGTGTCAGCTAGCTTTTCCCGCAGTCTGCAGTGCCACCTAGTGGAAGCTAGCTATTCTTGCGCCTGGTAGCCTCTCCCACTTCTGTAATCAACACCGACAGGAAGTAGGTGATTTACAAAACATAGGAAGTGAACACTAGAAGACCATCATAGAAGTTGAATGTGGGAGAGGATCATAGCCTCCGGTCTTTGACCAGGAAACAAAGCCAAGGCGGGGCTCACTTGAGAAAGGTCCTAGACTTGGTAATACCCTCTCCGAAAGAGCCATGCCTACTTATCGTTCCATCAGAACTTCTAACTTCTTAACTAACAAGTAGGAAGGACAGACAGGAGTTAACCCACCCTCTTTATAAATGGTCATAGGAGTCACTTTGATTTGGAGACTTTTAAAAAAATTAGATTGCTGGTCTTCAGTCCCAGATTTGTATTCCTTTGTCCTGTGCCCTTCCTCTGAGGGGCACACTGCTGTTCAAATATCAAGAGAGCTGTTATGGGTCAAGGCCCAAAGAACAGACAGATAGTCTTTGGTATTGCCATTCTCATCCTTGTGTGTGCATCCATTGCAGATTCTCAGCTGTCACTTGTCCTTACTCATTTTACATTCACCCAGTACAGTCCTGAGTTACATGTCCTATTTGGAAGAGACACAGCTGAACATCTGAGTTCATCCCAATCAATGACACTCGGATTTCTAGTGCTTCCCATCTTTGAACTCCTTAGGAGAGGAAGTGGGGATGATTTATTCTGGAAACCTTGACTCTCTGCCTGTGACCTCATCTGTAAACTGTTAGATGTTTTTCATACTGGTGGGGTCAGAAAGCTTCCAAACAGCACCCACTATGGATCCTGCGTTAGACCGTGGATTTTTCCACCATGACTTAGATGCTATCACCATATCTCCTCTTTTGGCATCTCTTATGTCTCTGCTCACAAATATTTTACAGTCATTCCCAGAGCACAGGAAGAGATGAGAAGAGTTCAGGGAGGACATAGGGATGTTCCAAGCATGGTGATATAATTCACTACTTTTTCTTTGAAGAAAAAATGCTGATGAGTTCTTCTGAACTCTATAAATTATTTCAGAGCCACTAGAGATGGCTTTCTGAAGCACAGCTCTTGGCATTGTCCTCTTTTCTTAAAAAAAAAAAGAAAAGAAAAGAAAAGAAAGAACGCTTTCCTTTGACATACAGTGTTCACTCTGACTGACTTCCAAGCTCATTCTCCTCCACCTCTTTTTATTCACCATTGGCTTCAGACCAATTGGACCACCCACAGCTCCCCTTCAGGCCTATCTACCTTTGCCCCAGGGATTTTTCACCTAGTGTGCCTTTCCCACCATCACAGAAGCTATTGATTTCTGTACAATCCAACTTAGAATCTAGCCACCAACTCTACATAGAATAACTCACTTTCTTCTTTCTTTCCAACATGTCTCTGGTTTTTCTAACTAACATATACTCTATTCTGCCTTGAGTTACAATTATCTGTTTATATATGTCCTCTGTATATAATAAACTCTTTGATGATAAGACTTTTTCCAGAAGTTTCTCCATAATGCCTATTGGGATATAGCTGTTGAGACTGGGGGGAAATAATCTCTTGCAATGTCTCGGAAGGACCTCAGGTAATAACGGGGAGTGAGCAAAGACCGCAAACTTTCATTAAAGTGAATACTACTTACATGTAAATGGTGTCAGGTTCCAGGCATCGGATGATGAGAGAAATAGTGGTGAGCTGTTTGTCTGGCACCTGAGATGGCATGGCACATGGAGCCTTTGCTCCAGAGATGATGTCGTCTACAAAGCTCAGCACAGTTTCTGCATGATGAAAAGAATGAGGATAGCCTGAGAAAGAGTGATGTCCATACCATGAGCACGCTAGAAGAACTTGTTGGAACTTCCTAACTTCCTAGTGGAGGAAGTAAACCTTAGAGAAAAAAAAAAAAACATCTTTTCTGATTCTGTCACTGTTAGCCAATCAGCTGAGAGCCATTTGTCCAGAATCAGCTCAAAGACTACTAAGGCAAAAACCAAGTGCCACATCTGTGCAATTTTAGATGAAACACCTTGGCATTGACAAGAACACTTGTGATGCCACAACACTTGTCCCTGGGCCCTAACACACCTTAGCACTTCTGTGCACACCAAGGAAAGCACCTTAGAAACTGCAATGGAGAGCTCTCCATGCTCCAAAGATGTTTCTCCCAACCTCATTACCAGGCTTAATAGGAGCTCTTAGATTATGGGCATCCCTACCCCCAAAGCAGACCATATTGATGTGAAAGACTTAGGATTATTGATGTTGGCTTTTCTCTATGAGTTGGTAGTTAGTAAGGCATGGGACTTTTATTTCTGTGGGTTATTTCTAAGGCTTCCCTTTTCTCTTCAGGGCTTGACAAAAGTCAGTTTGCTTTAGGACAAGCCATGGATCAAGAGCATCTGTTTGCACATGCCTTTGCCTAGAGGGGGTTATTAGCAAAGGAATTTTTGTTTTTTCTGTAATCATGGCAGTGGTTAGCAGAGAATTGTTTCTTAATTGTGGGCTAGGATAACTAGTGTACTATGTTGTTGTTGCTTGTAAGTGTGCCTAGAGGCAATGAAATGGACACCTCTTTTATAAATAAAAGAAAAGCAAAAATCAAAACAAGACTTTGTCAGATGCTCACCCTGCTTAAACTCTTAAGTGGACAAGATGGCTGCTGCCTGCAAGAGACAACAGTTGGTACTATTCCATGCTTCTCCGGGCCGCCCTGCTTCATTGAGGACTTGGAACAATGCCACAAGGAAGGGCATTCTTTTCTTTACCTACTTTTGGAATATGCTCACCTGTCTCTACTTTGGAGTGGTCCATGCGGTCAGTAACCTTCTCTTGCCGGATCAGGTAATCTACAATCTGCACCCCAATTGGTGGCTCTGAATGTTCCCACTCCAGGACCACGAGGGTGCTGCTGGGTTCGTGTATTGTGGAAAGTCTCAGCCTGAGTGGAGAAAAGAAGAGACATGAACTGGGAACTCAGCTGGGACCTGTGTTACCACCTCAACTTCAACATTTCAACTCTTCTTCCAAATGACAACTCTAGTCTCTCTGAGCACATGTCTCTCTCTCTCTCTCTCTCACTAGATGCTAAGGTTTCCAGAGACCTAGGAGGGTTATGTTTGGATCTTGTAAATGAATAAATAAGTGAATGTGTAAAGATCAATGATGGTCTACCTGGTACATGTGTTTGTGGATTGGGCTTTATTGATAGGTCTTTTTTATATAGTTTGAAATACCATTTCTGGATTTTCTCTTGGGGAATACTAGGCAAATATTGTGTGCAATGTGTACCTCAAAGCCTATTGAATGTGGCATCCAAGAGAATATTGCATTAATAAAAGCACAGTTAGTTTAAACTCCATAACCATCAGGATCTGGCAAGCCCTCTTTGCCCCGCCCCTTGTTCTGCCATGTCTTTCTCTCCAGTTCATCTGCTGACAGAACTTCAGAACAGGTTCTAGCTCAAAAGTAACACTGAGAGTTGGCCATGTGGCCACATGCCACACTCTTTTGGGGGTGATACCCTGTGTCTGATGCTCAGGACCTGGTGTCAGTTTCTATCTCTTGGGGGGCCTATGAACACTAGCTCCTATTTCAGTCCCTATTTGTTTTTTCTTTACAGTTCATAGTCTCTCAATGTTTTCAAGTTTGCCTTTGCCTTAAACGTTGCTTTGCCTTGCTATCTCATACCTCTCTGCACATTATAGAGATTGAGTACCCAGTACTGATGTTCACAGGTGTGGATCTCCTGACAACCCAAGTGTTTTCAATTTGCTTCCTTGTCCTGACTTCTTATATGTGGTTCAGGTTTCCTTCTTGCTTCCAATTCCTCGTTTCTATCCAGACCACTAGACTATGAGGGTTTTCCCAGTTTCTGCTCACTGTAGCCTTTCTTGTTCACAATATCTCGAGCATTAACCCACATCTTTGTCCTTCCTTCTTCTACATTAAAAGTGTCTGCAACCCTCATTTTCTACCTTCTACCCAGCTCACAGGTGTCCCTCAAAGTCCAAAGGACAAGACAGCAAAGCTGAATCACACCAAGTGACCTGCAATGTCCAGCTTCCACTCAACAGTTCATAGTGTTTACATATGTGATACAACGTTAACATGAAATCAAGGGCTGGTGTTTGGGGAATAAGAAGCAGTTCAACTAGTAGGAAAATAATAAGAAGCACATGGTCATCTGCTAGCAGCTACTATGAAGGAGTGCATAGTTTTCATATGACATTAGGGTGGAATAGATCCAAAACAGTGTGGATATTGACAAATTCATTAATTAGAGTCATATGCAGAATGCTATTTTGAAGGGAAAAAACCATTAGGACGCTTAAGTTAGTAGCTAAGCTTTCTGAGAACTCAGATTCTGTGAAAATAGGAACTAAGGCCAGCCCCTACTGAGAAACAGAAGTGTGTATGATTTACATAGACTTAAGTAAAAGTAGAGTACATTTCTATTTCTAACTACCAATTAAAGTGCAAAAAAAAAATAAGATCTGTTACTGAGAGAAGTGATCAGAGCTGAGAAGAAAAGTGCAGCTTTAATAGTTTATACTTATAATTCTGGGATGTTTTATAGTTTAATTGTATCCCTCTCATGAATGATCCTTTGCTCACCTTGCTTTTCAGTCATAGTATTTGGTTAATATATGTCGAGAAACAAAATCAGCCTTGAGACATCAAGACTGGACCTTGTGTCCCTCTGTTTGACACAGTTTCCACATTATCTTTTTACAGTAGCTTTCATATCTGGTGAATCTAACAGTACTTGATTTTCTTAGTGGTCCCTTTTCTACTAAATGAAATATATATATATATATATATATATAAAACTAATTAGGAACTTATTTTGATTTTGATTCAGATATCCAAGTTACAACTACAAAGAGTAAGAAGTCAATGGCTAGAATATTTCTAAGCACCTAAATAAGGAAATAAATTGGTTTGCAGTGATGGTCTGTTAGTAATGTTTTCCTCCTTCTCCTTCAGTTCTATCTCTTCAGCATCTATCTCTGCCCGCAGACAGGTCAGAGGGCAACCTCCACCTGCGGATTCCCGCCTACAGTCTACTCTCCTGTACAATTAGCCCTCTAACTCCTACGGGGCTTGCTTCTCACATTGGGCCTTCCAGCATGGGGTCCTGCCCACCTTGTCCTGCCTCTTCATGAGAGATTAAGAATTTGGACAGGCTCATTCTCAGTCATGTCTGCAGCACCACATGAATCCCTTTAATACAGACATCCCCTCATGTTCACCCCAGGTCTACTCTTCACAATGTGTGTTCTTCCAGAGCATCCTTGCTCCAGCAACGACCCCATCTACCATTTTTTTTTTCTGAGATTAATTGAACTCTTGTTATCTCTAGTTTTATTTTTATATTTTTCACAGAGCTCCACCTGTCCCTTTTCCTACTGAACATCTACACAATTCTCCCTCCATAATTTATGGGCAAGCCCAAGTGGGACTGGCCTCTTCCTTCTTCTCAACTCCCTCCTACCTCCTGATGGGTTCCTTCTCAATTCTAGTTTATCCTCATAGTTAACAGTCACCACGACCTGCTGGTTTTAACCCAAAATCCTTTCAGTTTTATTCTCTCAGCTACTCTCAACCATGACCTACTTCCTGCTCTATAACTGTGGAAAAATACAGTCTTCTTGAAGTCATCTCTTTGTCCATTAATTGAAAGTGTGGAGATAAGAGTGTTTACCTAGTACATATATTGTCTAGCACCCAGGAAGGCTTTGAGAAGTGGTAGTGTTGCTGGTCTTGCTCTGCCCCTTCTACAGACCTCTAACTTCCCACATAGCAACAGCAGTGGTACTTTATGACCTTCTACCCATGCCACCTTACCTTGTCTAATTGCTACTTGCCCCATAAAGTCTTTATTGTTGCCCAAATGTAGGGTCAAAGAACAGCTCTTCACATTTTAAAAATGATTTTAAAAGATTTGTGACACTACTTCCACTAAACAGCGTGTTTGCCTGCTCCTTCCATCATACTGCACGTTCCCGATAGCTGGAACGATGCTGCTTTCTTCTTTCCAATCCCCATTATTCAGCCTATCACTTTGAAACTAAAATCCACTCGGTCCTATTTTTGAATAGTGGTGCTGAAGGCAGACAAGCAGGAGAGGGGCATGCGAAGGGAACCATACACGGGCTGCGGGAGGGGCGCACAGGTAGGGAGTCCATCCGCTCCAAAAGCAGTCGAGTCGCATCGACACCAGTCCTCAATGACATCTCCAGTCCCTGAACACCAGAGAGAGCTCATGGTGGCCTCCTGTAAGAGCTGAACAAGAAGAGCAAAGAGTAAGTGTTAAGAAAACATGGCTGGATCGCCATTACCAGGAGACCTAGTGTCAGGGTCCTATGTGGTTCTAGATCACCTTCAGAGAAAGACCGTATCACCACAGCACCACCATTCTCTAGTCTGTAGCTGTGTCCTGGGAGAGGGAATATGGGATAGCCTCAGCCTTGTAGGACATCTGGGATGTCCCTCTCCTTTTAGTGGAGTAGCTTGTCTCTATAGTTAAGATCTGAAACCTTATGAACTAAATGTGGTGACATATTACTGTAATACCAGCATTTGGAGGCAGGAGGATCAGAGGTTAGAAGTCAGTTAGACACACGTGTGAGGCCAATCCTGATTAGAAATCCTGTGTCAAACTAACTAACTAACTAACTAAATAACTAACTAACTAAATAAATAAATTGTATAAAGAGAAGCTTTCACTTTGAAAGGAGGTCATTTTCTACCCTGTCTCTTCCTCACTGCACCCGATCACACCTCATAGTGTAGGCTCTAGTAACATTAACTTCTTTACCTCACATCTCTGGGTGGCCTGCCTATGCTATACTTTCCTCTGTCTACCCAGAAGCACTCTGCCCTTCTGCAGATGCCTCTCTGTACATCCGTACCTGCCCTCGCTGTCCTGCTCTAGTACATCATGATCCCTCAGCCCGTCTGGTTATCCATTTGAATGTGTGTGTGTGTGTGTGTGTGTGTGTGTGTGTGTGTGTGTGTGTGTGTTTCTGCTCAGGATCGTGATTAGACATCTTTCTTCTACTGAATAGGAGAAGCTATGTAACATAAAGGCTGCCGTCTGAGTCTGCACCAGTCTTGGTGGCTTAGAACCTTGGCTTTGTCAATCATTACCTGTGACCTTGGACAAGTTACATGAAGCCAGCTTCCACTCTGATAAAAATATCACTTTCCTAATAGGGATGTTGTGACAACTAAGTGAAACAATTCTTGCCAAGTGACAGAATATATGCGCTGCACATGATACACATCATTGTTTTTGAATGACAGGGTTGAGTCTCACAGAGCACCTTATAAAAATTGCCGTCTTGCATCGTTCTTTACATGAACTAATTTCAGGGAGATGTTTGCTGTGAAATAAAAGCCGAAGAGCAGTTCCTGCGTGAAAGATGAACTCTCAGAGGGCCTGTGCTCCCTCAGCTCCGATATTCTAAGGGTGAAGGTTCTAGGCTGTCTAAGCTCAGAGCTGGGTCTCTGAGGCTCACGGCAGCTTTGGCCTTGGCTTTTCTCCCAGTGCCACCATGTCCACGTTGGTAAACTAGGGAAAGGGGACATCGCTGTCATGTAGAAGTTCAGAATCTAAAAATCACAAGAAAAAGAAGAAAGTGTGGGGAGGGAATGGAGGAAGAGAGGAAGAGAAGAAGGGAGAAGGAAAGGGGATAGGACTCCACAAACACCTATACAAAGAGCCCGCTATCTATGTTCTAGTCTTTCAAAGTTTAGCATTGATTGCTGTGGTGGTTTGAATATGCTTGACCCATGAGAAGTGACAATATTAGGAGGTGTGACCTTGTTGAAATAGGTCTGGCTTTGTTGGAGGAAGTGTGTCACTGTGTCGTCAGGCTTTGGGGTCTTCTGGTGCTCAAGCTTGGTCCAGTCAGAAGAGAGCCTTTTCCTGGCTGCCTGCAGAAAGAAGATAGTCTCCTTCTGCTGCCTGTTGAACAAGATGTAGAACTCTCAGCTCCTTCTCAGGCACAACATCTGCCTAGATACTGCCCTGCTTCTGACCATGATGATAATGGACTAAAATTTCTGAAGCTGTAAGCCAGACCCAAGTAAATGTTTTCCGTTATTAGAGTTGCCTTAGTCATGGTGTCTCTTTACAGCAATAAAATGCTAACTAAGACAGATACTTAAGGCTACAAGCTGGATTGAATAAGGGTCCCACTGACTCCACTCCCGAGACTTAGAGTTTCTAAGAAGTAGGAACTGAGTCCTGATCATAGTTTTGATTTGTAGAGTGTTTCTAATTTGTAAGGCCCATTTAGATACTAACTCTTGGGTGGATGGTGACAATGACTTACAGTGAAGCTTCTGAGAGTGATAGTTAGGTACATGTTCAGGGTCACAGGCTAGTGAATGAGGCAGTGTCAGGGAGTGGGCCCTGCATGGCTCACTGGACTCAGGCTCTCTCTTCCCAATACCTGCTCTTAATTAGCATTGACTCCATCAGCAAGCTCCTTACTTTATATTGTTCTGACTGAGAGTCAAATAAAAGAGTGAGCATTTTAAAACGAGGAAGACATACTCTTTAAGATAGACCTACTAAAAGTGTCTGCTGGCTTGATGATGTCTTCAGTCAACACCTGCTTGCTAACCATCTACAAGGGGCCATTTCCTGTGCTAAGCACGAAGGATGCAATGACGCAAAAGAAGACACATATGGTCCCTGCCTGCATAAATTTTCCAGCTAGATAATAAACAAGCAAACCGGATTCATGTAAATATCCAAATTCCACAATAGGGTTGAGCGGACCTAAGGAAAGGTGAGGCTCTCTGGTTACACACAGCAGCAGGAAGCCTCTAAGAGGAGGGAAGGACACTCTTCAGCCACAAACAAGACTGGAATTCTTCATTTGGGGGAACATGGGTGGAATTGCAGCACAACATGTGCAGTGAAATAAATAACAGATGAAAACACATGTGCATTATTTTCTCTAATATATGGACGTGTAGAAAGAATTGACCTGAAAATAAAAGAGGAAATGTTAAAGTAAGGGGAAGAGGCAAAGGGATGTTGTACTGGCTAGTTTTGTGTCAACTTGACACGGCTGAGTTATCACAGAGAAAGGAGCTTCAGTTGGGGAAGTACCTCCATGAGATCTAGCTGTGAGGTATTTTCTCAATTAGTGATCAAGGGCAAAAGGCCCCTTGTGGGTAGGACCATCTCTGGGCTGGCAGTCTTGGGTTCTATAAGAGAGAAGGCTGAGCAAGGCAGGGGAAGCAAGCCAGTAAGGAACATCCCTCCATGGCCTCTGCATCAGCTCCTGCTTCCTGATCTGCTTGAGTTGCAGTCCTGACTTCCTTTGGTGATGAACAGCAGTGTGGAAATGTAAGCTGAATAAACCCTTTTCTCCCCAACTTGCTTCTTGGTTATGATGTTTGTGCAGGAATAGAAACCCTGACTAAGACAGATGGGGAGGGAGGAACAGGGAGACAGGGAGGCTGCCTGTAATATAAGTACACTATAAGCTTGTATGGAAACATCACAATGAAATACATTAAACTGTGTTATTACATACTAATGATTTTACTTTTTAAAGTAATCTGGTCACAAAAAATTGAAGTGATATAGGTAGGATAGCTAACACTAAGAAGACTGGATCCTTAATAAAACTGAACTTCTAAAACCAATTAGAAATATCAATCTGTCTATAAAAGCCACAAGGCGAAGAATTCTTTGACAGGGAGGTAGGGCTGGATTATAGATAGTCTGTAAGGAGAAGTTCCATCTCAAGAACAATGATAAACCACTATAACATTTTAAAGATGGAACACAATCAGGATTTGTTAGTATAAAAATTATGGCAAGTCAAACATGTTATAATTATTTTAAAAGCCATTTCTTCAAATGTTTTGATTGATACCACTTCATGAGGGTTCCTAATTCTGAATCTTAGGAAGAATCTAATTCAACAGGTTGGATAAGGGTGTGTTATGGCTTGGATATGAAGTATGTTCATCAAAGGATTTTTGATCCAAGATGTTGGTATTACTGAAAAGTGATTGGAAGACATCGTATGTCACTACACCAGTTGGTACATAACTTATTAGGCATTGGCAAGTAAGCCCTAGTCGGAGGACATAGTCACCAGGGCTTTGTTTTGAAGGTTATTTTGGTTTTTTTGTTGTTGGTGGTGGTGGTGTTTGTTTGTTTGTTTGGTTGGTTGGTTGGTTGGTTTTTTAGACAGGATTTCTCTGTATAGCCCTGGCTGTCCTGAAACTCACTTTGTAGACCAGGCTGGCCTCAAACTCAGAAATCCACCTGCCTCTGCCTCCCGAGTGCTAGAATTAAAGGTGTGTGCCACCACACCCAACTGAAGGTTATTTATTAATCTTAGAATAGTCTTCTTGAATTCTCTTTGCTTTTTAACTACCATGAGGTAATAAGACTCCTTCTCCACACACCCCTACCCTCATGATCTTCCACCATACAACAGGCCCATAGCCATGAGGCCAGGTAACCATGGACAAAAATCTGAGGATCTGCGATATTCCTTCCTTTTAAGTTGATTGTGTCAGGTGTTTTCACAGCGATGAAAAGCTAACTGTTATGTAATAGGAAAGAAGAACCAAAATGAAACCCTTTTGAAAAGGCAAAGGAGGAAAAATTCCATTTTTGTTTTTAGACCTACAATTTGCCATCCCATACACTCCCTTGGGATTCCATACTTGTTAACAGATGTATTAGAGTCTAGAAAATAAATCCAAACAAACAAAGCAAAACAAAAGGACAATCCCTCCCAAATGCTAGCTAGTGTTTTTTCTTAAGGAAGAAAAATCTGAATTTTTACTTTATGTTTAGCAATCGAATATTTATTCGTCCATTAATTTATTTATTTAGCAGAGTATCAACTATGTACCAGCCCAGGCATTCTGTAGAAAACAAAGCATTTCACCTTGTCTAGAGTGTAGTAAATAACCAATCAGCAAGTATGATCATGGAAGATGCACACATACAGTGGAGGTTCCAGAAAGAGTCTGAGTTGGACTGGGAGGATGGCAGAGGGGTCAATGGGAGCTAGTGGTGCTTGAATGGAAATGTGGCATGATGGTAGGAGTTTTCCAGTGACAGAAATGTGATGGGTTTTACTCTTGGGTCAGAGATTTGGAAGTCCAGAGCTCTGAATTCATGAAAGAATATGCACTGTGTTTGAGGAGGTACAAAGAGTTCAATTATGAGGTATAGACTACTAACAACTTAAGCACTTATGTGAAGACAGATAGCATCATAGAGCATCTTTGTAATGTCGGGCTAAGGACTCTAACTTGTACTCAATCTGAAGACTCACTAAATTACCTTGGTGCCTATATGGCCAGAAGTCCATATTGTACAGTACTTCCAGGTACTTTAATACAAGGACCAACAAAAAGATTTCTGGAATAAAATGTTTGATATTATAGTGAGGAGTTAGGTTGTGATGGGGGAGGGGTCTCAGATAAGATAATAGATACAGGATATACCTGTTGCTCTTGATGATGGAAATGATACTGGGGATGACAAGAACACTGGTTCCTTTTAATGAGATGTGGTCACCAGTAGTATCTATTTGAGATACAAGGTAATGAGCCAAAGTTTGTTGGGTTGTTTAAACGGTCTAATCAATTTGTTTATCACAATCACAAATTTACTTGCCGAAAGACATCAGAGATTATCTAGCCCAACACAAGGACAATAGATCAAAGAGGATAGCTAGAAAATGAACCCCCATATATATAAGGGGAAGATGAAAACCCACATCGAGTTACCAGTGCCATGCTGAGCACCTTCCCCAGCTTCTGTACCCATTGTCTACATTTTTTGACAGAAATTAAAAATTAGGAAAAAAAAAAAAGCAGAGTTGCAGAGAGGATGACAAAGGTGGAATGTGTCATGTAAAAAAAAAAAGCAAAAGAAGAGTCCTTCGGTAGTGAGCAAACTCCATCTTAGACTAGCTTATATATATTTAGAAACTAAAGTACTTAACACGGGGGCCAGATGGGCAGTGTTTTCCTGCCCCTCTCTGAAAAAGAATGCAGGAGAAGTGCAAGTGTGTTTAGCAACAGGGAATCCAGAGGGGGGCTGCTGGGGTTGAACGTCCTTAGGCATCATGCTTTTGATTGATAGCCCAAGTTCTTTGTCTCTCACTGAGCTCTTCTCTGTTCTGTAGCTTCGTGCACTCTAATTCGAAGGATGACTCTGTGGAGAGCAGCTCCCCCTGTATCCAGACTGGTGAACCAGAAAGTTCTTGGTTATCAGAGGCAGCAACGTGAGGGGGTATGAGGTTAAGCGGGCAAGGGTAGTCCTGTTTTAATACCACCACTCCTTTGGGTGTCCAATGAACCAAGCCCTTCCCTCTTTCAAGTCCCTCTCTCCCAATTCTCACCCCATAACCATCTCAGATTCAGGATGAAAGTGTAGGCCAACAGGAACCATTTGTCTTTCTGTTTCTGTGAAGGGGTTGGGGGAAGGAAAACCTGTATTTTCAAACACTCATTGAATTATCTATGGAAGAGGTGGGTAGGTGAGGGAAACACACATGCACAATTCCTCCTGTAAGTCTGAGCAACACCTATGAAACCAACTGTGACTCACCAGGTGTCTCTTCAAAGAGAAAAAAGGAAGCAATTATCACCCCACCTGGATGGGCCTTCGCTTCTCAGGTAAGCTGTTTGGCATTTGCCTTGCAGATAGTCTCAGAAACCTTACACTCAGGAGCCTCTCTTTTTTCAAGTTTGGCATGGCTGGTGTCTTTGTGTGTATGCTGCCTTACTCAAGCCTGTAGGAAGGAAGAAGTCACTGTCTCTGCTCCTCCCCACCCTGCACCTGAATCTTACGGGCTCACACATTTTTCTCCTAAGAGATTTAGGGACAGAGAGATAAAGAAAAGAATGAATGGTTGGGAAATGTCATGGCTTTCCAGCGTGATAAAATGTGGGAGGAACAGTACAGATGTGTTTTGTCCTTTAAGCCTGTGATGAGCAGGGTACCAGGACCTTCCAGGCTAAGGCTGTTAGGGCCTTCCTCTGGGACCTGTATTTGACATGCCCCTTCTAGTCAAGGTGCAGTTGGTTCTAGGTTGGGAGATCAGTTAGGTTGGTTCACCTGCTCCAAGTGGGGAGACAGAGATGAGTGCCCTTATACCATGCCCCCTTGGAAACAGTATTACAATGACTTTGGTGATTGCATGTGCTTTCCTAACTATTTCCTTCCAACCCTTTGTCCTCAGACTTCAATAGTGACACTTTAATTGCATTATTGGGGATATTATAGAATGCATTGATTTTATTTGAATTAATATGCAAACATGCAAATCTAAACAAACTAGGTGCCACTCTTAGCTGAACAAAATGATTCTGCAGCTGGGTTGCTGTGTGGAGAAAGTTCTTGGGTTTTGGTACCTTCCAGAACCAAGTATCTCAGCCCTCTTACCCTCTGGGTCTGGTTATTGGTCACCAGTTCATAGATGGGGGATGCTCTGGTCACTTCCAGCAGAACTGGCTCAGCAGGGGTCTCAGGGCTGGATGTCACATGACACAAAGGACAGGATGAGGGACACCGCCCCTTGCTTTGGCACTCCATCCGGACTCCAGCTGCCATTCGCTTGGTGCCAGAGTCTGACAGGCTAGCGATGTATTCTGGGAATGTCAGCACCTTGGGATCCCTTTCCCGCTCCTCCGACTCATCAGATGGAGAGTTGCCTGCCAGACAAAGAGGAACAGTGAGGGAGGCAAGATAGCAAGGACTGCCATGACTTGGTGGCTCCTGAGTTCTGAGGTCTAACCTTGAGAATTTGGAAAGTGCCACTGAGAAAGTAAACACTGTCACTCTGCTTAATTACGGGCACACATCTTCCCAGTGACATAGAGAGTTGGAAATGGCCTTTCAAGTATGAGAATAGGTTTTTTTTTTTTTTTTTTTTTTTTTTTTTTTTTTTTTTTTTTTCCTGAGAATCTCTGGCTCCACTGATCCACAGGGAGGGACGTGTCTGTGATACATCCATTTCCCAGAAAGCAGATGATAGCAACAGTGACCACTCTATGCCTTGGCTTCTTCATAGCTCCCACCTCTAGTGTGATTAAATGGATGACTAACAAAATGATTGGAAGACACACATATGATTTCTAACATGCAGGAAGCACTCAGCGCCACAGTCTTGGTCACAATTACAATTGAGGTTTATGGAGCCTTCCTAGGGCACTGGGGTTGACTCAAGATCTCTTTCTACCATTCTCACCATTCCCAAAAGTCTACCATTGTACCCATATCAAGAAAGGAAAATATCATCAAGGAAACAAAGGTAGCAGATTGTGAAACTTGGTATTTGAACCCAGTGCTATCTGACTCCAAAGTGTTTAAGCCATAGAGCAAAGCCAGCATTTCTTGGCTATATAATTAACTCACGTGTTGAGAATGCAGAGGAAAGTTTGCCGTTTTCAAAAAGATTTTTTTTCACTGTTGTTTGCCACTTAGAAGTTAGCTACACAAACTCTTGATCTATTTTTGGTGACAAACATGAGAAGAGCCTACTAGAGAATAATGGTTTGCTCCCCACACAAGAAAGCACCATTTTCTCTTTCTTCCTTCAGTCCTCTTGTTTATCCATTTAACTCATTATCTATAAAGGACTCTGTGGACAGAACCCTCCAGTTTTCATAAGCTATTTCTGACAGTTGGTGTCCCAAGCAGGAAATGATTTTGGAGAGACTGCTGTGCCTTCAGAGATGGTGGGTACACAGAATGTTCTGGCCTCCACTGGGTGCATTAAGAATGACATGCTTGAGGGGACACAGTGTGAACTGGTTGAAAGGTCTTGCAAAGTGGTTCCAAGAGGTTATTGGGTAATATGACTCACTGATTTAGAAAAGCAAATATCTCCTCTAGGGTATCAGGAGCACCGTCTAGGCCTTCTCTTAACTTGCTGTGTAACATGGGCCCATGTGGGAATATGGTGAGGTGCCCACTGTTCTTGGTTCCCTATTATGAATATTACTATGTGGATGAAACACTCTTACCCAGCTACTCTTGACATGCAACTCCTCTTGTGTGTGAAGGCACAGGACACGCTCGGAGACTATGGGAGTCAGTCTATTTAACATTTATATTTTACTTAATTATAGATCCAGGATTGAGCTACAGACCCTCCTGGATTGTAGGAAAACTAGACAATGGCACACACACCCACACATCGAAAGTCAAAGATGATAGCATCAGATAGACACCAGACTAACCAATCTCAAATCACTTCATCCAAGGGTTTATCCTTATGAACATGTAGGCATCTGCATCTCAGTCATAGGTCTGCACTTTATCTTGGGCTAAGAATGGATTGCTAGCTGGATTTGAAAAGCCCACAGACCAGCCAAGCCTTTCTGCACCCCATTTTTGATTTCGTGTCTTCTTCAGACTTCTGAGTGACTGGTCAAAGTAGGTGAAGGTGGAGCAAGGTCTTTGGGCAGGATCTGGTATCTCTGCAGAATCTTCATGAGGTTGGGAGCCTTTTCCTCTTTGACTCTAATCACATTATCATGAGAGGCATTTCTTTTTTTTTTTTTTTCCCAACTTTTATTAGATATTTTCTTCATTTACATTTCAAGTGTTATCCAGAAAGTTCCCTATACCCTCCCCCCTCCCGGCCCTGCTCCGCTACCCATCCGCTCCCACCCCTTGGCCCTGGCGTTCCCCTGTATTGGGGCATATAAAGTCTGCATAACCAAGGGGCCTATCAGAGGCATTTCTGTAGGGAGCCACAGCCCTCCTTTGTTGAGACTCCGTTAGGAACACTTGCAAACCTACAATATGAACACTAGATGGTGGTAGTTGATCAAAAATGACTATGGTGCTGTGAGACCACACCAGAGAAAATAAAATTTCAGAATCCTAAGGGTAGTGTGGGTATCTCAACATTTTTATGGCTCCTTTTTTACCTAACATACAATAAAAACTAAAAAGCAAAACAATTACGAGTTATGTACCTCATAACTTCAAAAAAAAAAAAATGAAAACCAGGTGACAATAATGGGATAATTGAAAAAAAGCTCACAAGAAAAAAATTTTTTTAAAAGAATTCTCCCCCAATATCCTTAATTTTGAGTAAAAAATAAAAGCTACTTCAAATGTGAAGTAATATGCCAACATATTTCTTTTTCTTTCACCTTTAAGCAAATTTTCCTAGGTCACTATCTAGGTGAATTGTATTGAAATATACCACCAGGGGGCACTGTAACGTGCGTGCTCTGTAAGGCATTAACTTCTCTGCCCTCCAGCTGGCCATCATTAAAGCTTGTAATTGCTGTGAACAAGAGGGGCTGCTCCCCTTGTTGCTGTCTTCTGGCAATGCCAATTAAATTCAAGATGCAGTTAATCCCTGTCAATATCCGTCTACCCTACATTCTTGGCAAGCTTAGAGAATACAGTAGGGTGGCTGAGAAAAGCATGAAGGCAGAGATGATAGGGGTTTCCAAATGCTCCTGCTTTGCTTTTTTCTTCAGAACCTTAGTTTACATCTTCCACCCCCTGCCTCCAAATCAGGTCCACATATCAGGTCCCTGCTGGAGGCCCAGGGCAAGGCCAGTATACCTTGCTAACACCATGCTCACATGAGATGGAACTGTCTAAAAAGAGGCTGGATTTATACAGAGCAATGAACAGTAAACTCCCAAAAGCCATCTATTCAGTCTCCAGCCAAGAACAGACATGTGCATGAGAGAGATTTTTCAAAGAGAAAATGCATTTTCTATGTGCAGTTAAAGATACAGTTGGGAAATACTCCTTAAAATGATGGAGTCCATTGATGAAAGCCCACATAAATCTCCCTTACCCCAAAGAGAATGCCACCATTCACTGCAAGGGAATGAATAGCTCAGATCCAAAACTCTTCAGGAGAGCCTGCTCTCTGTTGGTGGAAAGGCGGGAAGAGGGAAAGCCACTTTATCTCCTATGACTCAGTGGACCCCTCTTCCTATTGGCTACTCCTACTGCCATCTTTGGAATATTTCTCCATCCTCTGGCACCTAGGTAGTGATGTTCTAGGAATCTGAAATACTCTGATGCTTCTTAGGAGAATAACTATCTACTTCAGTAGACACACAGTCTTTGAACAAAAGAAACAATTTGCAGTTAAGGTCTTGGAAGATGATGATTGGCAAGTGTGTCATCTGACAAAATAAAAACAAAAACAAAAACCAAACCAAACCAAACCAAACCAAAACAACAACAACAACAACAAAAAACAGACAAACAGAAACCAAGCCAAACCAAACAAGAACATCAAAACCAATACACTGTGGCTTGTCACCACTAGTTTTGCAGAATCCATACTTTTGTTCTCAGGGAAGTCTTTCTGTCTGGCTGGAACACTTAGCTTTCTTACAAGTAGAGGAATATTCAACCTGGAATGTAGTTAACAACCCTAAAACTGCAAAGCATTTTGCAAATACAGTTTGCTATAAATAAGTGCCATTTGCTTTAGGCTAAATCTGTATCCTCGAGCATACAGTGGATGAGTTTCCCCAATAGAATATCATGGTATGAGAATATTGGCATCCTTAATGCTCAGAATCTCAGTGTGTATGTGCCCATGGCCTTAGGCATGTACATATTGACCCACCCCCATTCAGGGGCATATTACAATGATGAAAGTGACCAAGTCATTCTCATGCGGGCTCTGCTCTGCCTGTGTGAACTCACAGGTCACAAAGGTGAATTACTTGTTGTGAAGTAAATTGGTACAATTCCTGTAGGATTCTGAGGACTGCTTAAAAATCTCTCTCCTGAGTTGGTGCCTAAGGCAATGAGATGCTAATGACATCACAGCTAGAACTACACAGGCAGTTCATTAGGCAGCAAAGAAATCAAATGCAGACTAATCAGATCACAGCTTTGGGGGAGAGCTTCAGATACACGCAAAGAAGGTTGATTTGGGCCAAGGAAGACTGCCCACCCACAGCCAGTACACCAGGACCCACCCCGACATTTACCACTATCTACTGTGTGAGCGAGACATCATTCCAAGTTATCTGACACATTACCCTCATTTCAGTCTTCCAAGTAGAGGAGCCCAAGCTGGATCATTGTTAATAACCCTAAAATAGGTCCCAGTTAGTCTCTTCAAGTGGTTAATACCTTTTGAAAGACATTGAAGTCTCTTGGGACTTGAACTGAACCCTTAGTCATGCCATGAACACATATTCTCTGAGACTCAAATCCTAACT
The DNA here is from genome assembly GCA_902729485.2 of Mus minutoides. Lineage (NCBI taxonomy): Eukaryota > Metazoa > Chordata > Mammalia > Rodentia > Muridae > Mus > Mus minutoides. Next base: position 1,662,136 of record LR749505.1, on the reverse strand, counting down.
ACAAAGGACATACACGGAGCAATTCCTATTGTTCCAGACGTCTGATGATAGCCTTCTGAAGTCAGCAACAGTGCTGTTCTCACCTTTCATTTTCATTTCCCTAGTTTATCTTTTGTCTGTATCTGTATGTGTATCTAGATGTATCTAGGACTATCATCATCCTTTCTGTCTATAACTTTATATTTTTGTGTATCCTGGGATAATTATCCTAAGCTCCAAGCATAGGCATGAATGATTACAAAACATCAAGCTTAAATAGAAGCAAAGCATTTGCCAAACAGTTCTCTTGTCCCTTACAAGGTCCTCTAGGAATCAAGTGAAAAATGTAAGGCATTGCTGTGGTAGCAGCTGACTATGACTTGGCTGTGACTCCAGCCAAGTTCTCTTCCCTAAGTAGCAAAGCCTGTTAGGGCATCCACTTATACAGGTTACATGATGTCATACCCAAGGTCCCTCTATTTATGGCCACCATCTTCTCCATACTCTCTTTGCAGCCTCTTTGCACATCTCAGCTCAACAGAAGGGACAGATTATGCCCCAGTTGCTGAAACATCTCAACTCAAATTCTCTCTCTCTCTCTCTCTCTCTCTCTCTGTATGTATATTTTTCTCACTGTATATGTATGTGTGTCTGTCTGTTCTTCCCTCCCTCCCCATCTCCCCAACATTCATTTAATATTAAATTACATTCTCACCCCAACTTATATCCTTTCCTCCATGTTCAATATCATGAAAGGGAGTTATCAGTTTTAAACCTACTCTGTGACACAACAGGATGGTGACACATGCCTGAAATGCCAGAACTGGTAGGACAGAGGCAGAAAGATCAGAGTTTAGAGCCATTCTTTGATATAGGATCAGTACAAGAATCTGTCTCAAAACACCAAAAACAGAATAAGCAAAGCTGCAAACCGCAAATTCAATCTTGAATGGTCCTCGGGACACAGCAAGTGTACTGTCAATTCATTAACTCTGACCCTGCTTGTCCACTTACCCTGTTCTGTCTACAACCAACATCACAACATGCTGAGTGACACTGCCTTGCTCTCCAGTACAATACCTCATAGTACCCAAAACAAATATTTATTGAATGACGAGAGTGTTTATTGACTAATGAAACCTTTTCCAATAAATTGTATATAAAGTGATTATGTCCTGTCTTCTTCAAATGCCAATGAGACATCTGAGCTTTAATTAACTTGGAGCACTGTTGTCCTAGGTTTATTTGAAATGTTCTAGATTTGACTGAAATAGTGGGGTATCTGAATGGTTTCCACTACTCTCACGTATAATGGATTGTTCAGAGACAAGGCAGTTACAAAGATTTAGGAAAATACTGTAGAAATTTCACTCTCCAAATTTTTAAACTGTACGTGTGCATATCCATATTTATTTACTAGAGAAGTGAGGATTGGGGTTTAAGAATGGGAATATGCAGAACAGTCAGCTCTGGTGTAGAAGGACAGAATTTTTAAAATGTTGTTAGAAAAATCTGAGGAGTTCTCTCAAGTAATGTCTTCAGGTAGCAAAAGGTCAGGATTGATGGCCCAGGGCCCAGCAGAATGTACCCAAAGACTGTATGGAAAGAAAAGCACCAGGAGGGGAGGAGAAGAGAAGGGAGTTCTGGGTAGATCTGGGGAACAGAGACATTCCAGACAGAATGGGAGTTTGGCCTCCATGTGATTGTTCTCTGGCTCATAGAGATAGGTGGACTCTAAGGACTGACACAAGGAAGGGAAACACCTGGAAAACTCCACCTTCTACAGTTTTCCCAATCTCCCAGGCTCAGCCTGCACATAAGGACCACTCCAGGTTCTCAGCTCTCATCCATTCATTCCAGCAGCTCCAAGCAAGCAACCTACTTAAATAATGGAAATCATTGTTTCCCATCTCACTGATGCATTCAGAAAAACAAAACAAAACAACAACAATAACAACATGCAACAAGAGAGTCTATTCTTGTCCTTTTCTACAAATGAATCCCACAAAGACCCTTTCTTCAGCGTGTATGCTTTTCTTCTGTTATAACCTTAATATCATAGTACATTTAAGACTCAGTCCTTTTATATTTCATCAGGAAATTTCTAGAGATAGTGCCTCTTTGCTATCATCAGACCCTGCCGCCAGTCCCTGGAGAGCAGTACCCAAGGCTGTGGTGGAGTATCTGTCATCAGATGCCCACTGACCATACCGTAAAGTGCCAACAGCTTGGGGATCCAAGGAACGATATCTTCTGGAAGTGGATTTTTGTTTAATTGACACTTACCCAGAAAAAAATGCTTACTTTTTCTGCAGTCCTTGTTGACATTTTCCTTTTCTAAAAATGCAGTGTTCCAATTTCCTGCCTGCTTCATAAAGCATTGCCTACCAAACAGAATTAAACCTTTCCCCCAAGTGCCTCCAGGTGATGGTTTTGTTCATCAATTATGACTATGCAGATTTGGAAGTTAGAGGAGACAGAAATAAAATGGCATCAATGCCTTTTAAAAATTAATAGATAACACAATGTTGTAATTTCTTAAGCTAATCCCCTTTCCATGGGCTTGTTTTCTAACAAATAAGTGTCGGCTTGAGGTCCCTAGCTAATTAGGTTCATGTTAAATTTAGACTTGGTGTAGGTACAGTATTCAGTTTTTGCCAAAAGCTGTTAGTCAGCTTTGGCATGGGAGCAGTGAATTCAATAATAAATGCTCTAATTCACCAAGCATCCCATGATGCCTCTTTTGGTCAATGTCAATGACATTGGGGTCAAAGTTCAGTCAATAAAATTGCATGGTATTTACCAGGGAACTATAAGACAAACACCAAAATAACCTTTAAAATAAATCTGTAACCTCCACTTGCACCCTTCTTTTAAAAATCACATTTTTGTGTGTGTGTAAAAAAAATAAAAGTGAAATTAACTCAGCCAGGTAAGCAACTTTTTTTCTGGAGAGTTTCTGGAAATCATCTCTGCACAGTCCATACATCTCAGGAGGGGTAAGGATCAAATCCAAGAATTGCTGGGAAGCCCTAAAGATTTTGCTGCAAAAACAAACTCCCCGATTCAGCCACACTGTTAGTCCCCAGTGTGCCCGAAGCTGTCTTATGCTATACTGCACTTGTCATGGCTCACGCCCAGTACTCCACACTTGAATGTATTCAAGTCAATGAATGCACAGGAATAGAAAGAAGCAATAGAAATTATGTCTATCCGCTATCTAAAAACCCCAAAGGCTAGTCTAAACTTTAAGATTCACCACATGGGCAACCCAAAGAATTTAAACCTTAGCCAGATTATCCAGAATGGTTTGCTTAATGTCCCCATGGGGATGGGAATGTGAGAGAGAGGCTGGGCCGAAGCCATAGTCACTGAGACCTAGAAACAGAGATGCTTTTTTCCCTCTCCTTCTTTTCATTCCCCTTCCTGTTCTGCCCCCATAATCCCTCATACAGACACACACAGGAAACATGGTCAACTGCACTTGGTTTTGTGGATTCCGTCTCACTGCAATAGAAGGGATGTACCCAGTGCATGTCCAAAGAGTCCTACACTGATGTTCTGAGCAAACGATCCTGGCCTTGGCTAGATCGTAAGACTTTCTGGTATGTGCCCTGAGATGTAAGGTATGGACACTTTAAAATGTTGTATGATGCTACCTTTCATTTGTCTCCCATAGCCTCATTTCTTTAATTTCTAAATGCCTTTCAGGAAAGTCAGAGCCAAGGTCACCAAGGTTTGCCCTTGCCAGGTTGTGACTCTCAGTTTCCTAAGTCTGCATTTACAAAGCATCATCAAGTGGTTTAAGTGATAAAAATGCATTCCCTCCTGTCCTAAAGGATAAAAGTGCAAACTGAAGGTGCAGGCCAAGCTATGCTCCCTCTGAAGGCCGGGAAAATGGCCATCATTGCTTCTTCCAAACTTCTGGAGGATCCGGAACTTATTTTCATTCCCTGATTTGAAAAGCTGTCATGCCAATCTTAGCCTCAATTGTCTCAAGGCTTTCTTCCTTCTCTGTGAGTCTATGACCAAATCTGCTTCTTCCTCTTATGTGCTAGCCATTGATTGAATAGACACTCTATCTTGAGTCCATGATCATCCCATCTTCACATTAATTCCTTTTGCAAACACTATTTTCAAATCAATTAGCATGATGAGGTAGCAGATAGGCCTGAATTCTAGTCAACCCATCACCGTGCCCCACTTTTAACAATGTGAGTCCTGTGGTGCAGAGCTAGGGAGTTTTCCTTTACTGGCCATCTGAGCACGGGCCACCCCTTGGCTTCCTCCCAGGGTACACAAGCATTGGGAAAAGGAAACCTGTTTCTGACTCCTTCACCATTCTGCGGCCCAGCAGCAGCAGCATGCAGCTTCTTGTTAAATGTCAAAATAAACCTGACACAGAAATTCAGAGTCACAGCCTTTGGGATACTCGGAGCTGGTCTGGATTATCCCTGCTGTTTCCCCACAGACAGAGTGGCATGGGAGAGAGGGAGGGGCAGAGAGAGACAGGACTAGGAGACAGATGAAAATGATGAGCACCTGTAGGATTTACTATTTTCTGATCTCCATTAGCAGGAAGACATGACTGGATAGGCATGTTCAGCAGACTACCAGGAGAGAGCTTCCATGCCTGTGTCTGGAGGGGGTGTGTGGATGGAGGCTTTCCAATCCTGTCAGGCTGAACTGAGAAAACAAAGATATATCCTGGTAATATTTCCAGGTCAAGTGTTTTTCTTCATTCCTCATCAAGAATGATCCAAGAATACTCTTCAGAGGAAGGAAAAATGACCTTGAGAAGCAGAAAGAATCAGAATCCGATAGACGAAAGGGAGCTTCCAGCTTTAGCTTCAAACCTCAACTAAAGTTGAGGATCTACCCACCTATAGAATAGAAATAATGATGCTTTCCTCTGCCCACACCCCAGCATTATTCCGAGGCAGGAGACCTGTGTGTGTGTCTCTCTGGCTCTCCAGCTCAGCAGTCCATATCTTGCTTCTTCATGATGAACTCTGCTCTTTAGAGGATTCCTGCCTCCTGATCCATCCTTGACTCCCCGATCCCCACTCCCTGTGTGCATCTGCCTGTCTATCTTCCTTTAAGCCTGTACAGGAGTACAGGGCAGGGAACCTTTGGAGAGTTCTGAAATAGGGCAACCCTGATACGGTAGCATGGGTTGCTCTGGCTCTGCATTTAAAGAACAGGGCTGCTTGTGGAGTATGTGGCTGAGTGAGGACAGCCTACACGAGTTACGTGCAGGTGGGGAGTCTCTGGAGTGAACTCAGCTCTGTGGTGTGATATTCAAAGCTTCAGCAAGATGCTGCAGAGGCTGGTTATAAATATCCTTAACTACCAAATGGTCTAGAAATTTTTAATAAAAATATTATTCCATAATAATACTACTCCAGCCAGCAAGGGAATGTTGTAACGGTCTCCATTTTCCTCTGGATACTCATCTAGCTTCTGTTTTTCAAATGAATTTGGATGTTAAATCCTTTTGCTGCCCTGACCAATTTATTCTGCAAATTAACTATATATGACAGAACTTAAAGTCCGTCGCCACTTAGCTCTGCTTCGCTGAAATTTATGCTGCTTCTCTGCCTGCTGGAGCCGTAAGCTCAAATACATTGTGACTCTCACTGGCGATTTGGGATTCTGCACAGTCCTCTCACCTCTTGGTCCTCATCTCTTGAGTTCTAAAATGTGCTGAGTGGACCAGGCTTCTTTCACCTCTTGGTGACCTGTGCCCTCTGTTCTCAGGTCTCCTGGTCTCCGTGGCTGCCTCTCTCGACCTCAGTGAAGTTCTCATTATGAGATACGGCTTTACTCAGGGCTCTAAGCCAAACCAGTAGAGAGACTCAAGAGCTTCCAGACTGGCTTTCAGAACCACGTGTCAATGGTGGAAGCAGCCCAATGGTATGAGACAAGAAGGCTAATGGTTAGGACATGAATATTGAGACAGCCGATGAATATGAGAGCATATTTAAGAGAATATGCTGATGAAGATGATGGAGGGGAAACTACATTGGAAGTTGGCTCAGCTTTTGATGGACCAAGTGTGGAGTCACATTCATCTTGTGGAGGGCAGTTAAAATTGCAAGATACTGGGAGATGCACTCACATGAACAACATCCGAAGGAGATGGGTTTATCATGAATGCAGTGAGGCCTAGCATCTCTCTGATGGGTTATCTCCTAGATGTTTAGATATCTAGTGGGTTATTGCCTAGAAAGGAGATAAAAATGTTTTCTGCATATTTTCAAGAGAGCCGAGTTCAGACCGAAGGCAGGAAGTCAGAGGGAGATAAGTTTATTGTGCCTCGAATTGCACTGAGTACCTGATTGGTGCCAGATGGTTAAGGAAATAAAGCTCATTTGACAATGATCCCTGATACAATGAATAGAGAGGAACCTGGCAATGACGTTAGGGCTTAGATTAGATTAACAGGAGATCCTTTGGTATACACACAGAGAAGCACTGAATCCTATTCCACTGGGGGCGGTAGGCTAAAGGAAGACACAAAATTCATTTAAGAATGAGTTAATATTTTCAACTTTTACAAAGTAGGCTAGACAGCCTTAGAGATTGCAAACTCTTAATCAGAAGTATTATTCATGTAGAAGCTGAGGAACCACTTCTTAGGGGTATCAGCACACCGTAGGCATTTCAGAATGAGTTCTATGACCCGCTTAAAGCTAAATTTGAGCTCACTATTGGCAAATTAGTTGGGTATTTGAATTTCATCAGGAACCCTTTGGGTACTGGCTGAAGCAGGCTCCAAGTAACATGTTGACATTCACTACTCTGGACAAAAGTAATAATTTATTAAATATTGCCAGAATACCTTATAAAATTCTTATAAACATTTTCTAACAAATATGGTTAAATTGTGGGATAGGTATTTTAGGATTTCAGCAAGTTATTGTTTGATGAAAATAAACAATTCCACTATTTGTGGAGATGTTTCTTTAAGTATTTATGCAAAGTTCCAGAATGTACAATAGGACAAGTTTCAAAGCCGCTGATTTCAGCTCTGATGACCTTGGCCTGGATTGTTCCTGAAGTGACGAAAGATTCCCCCCAACCAGAAGGTTGTGCTACATCTGCACAGGTTACTACTGTCAGAAGAAGCAGACTATATCATATACCATAGCTAATTTGCTTCCTGGATTTTACAAGACAAAAATGCTGTGTCTTCTGTCCTAATTAGCGACCAACTGAGTCAAAAGCATTCTTGACCAGAGAAGAAATCTATCAATTACTTAAGTTCATTTTCTTATGAAGAAAGGACTCTGATGACAACTGTAGAGTATGTGCCTGAAAGCCACACATTCAGAGGCTGAGGCAGGAGGATCTCAGGTTCAAGTCCAGCCTGGGTAACATATGGAGTTTGATGACAGTCTGGGGTCTGCAGTGACATCTTGTCTGACAGATGGAGAAGAGAGAGAGAGAAAGAGAGAGAGAGAGACAGAGAGAGAGAGAGAGAAAGAGAGAGAGAGAGAAAGGGTCTGGGTCTGATGGAGCAGTGAGGAAAGGCAGCACCCCTATACTCAGCCATCCAGTGAGATGAACATAGATAACATAAGAAGGGACAAATAAAGACACATATTATCTTCCCAACATGGCTCCAGTGTGAGCACATAACAACAGAGTGCAGTATTAATTTCTCACTCAAGTGTTGGAATTAAAATTTTATCATTAGATCCAACAAGATGGCACGGTAATTTTTGTACTAGTTCTTAGAATTCTTATAACAATAGTAAATGGGGAACTAGTATAAATACTAAACAATATATCTGTTTGTTTTCCATAGCCTTCTGCCAAGGAAAATAAGGGATGTTATTGCTATTGATATAACATGCCCAAGTTAGTAGCTAAGGTAACCAATAAGGGAATTAGAGGTTACTTGTTGGTCTTGCTAATTGCCCATTCAACTGTCTGCTTACCTGGGCCTCTGCTCTGGTTTGAATATGATTAAAGTGTGTTCTCCAAGGTTTCAGATGCACAGTCCTTCATATGGAAACATAAAAGATCATTGGGGCCTTTAAGGGATAGATCCTTGAGTCACTGAGGGAAACTACCCTTGGGTGTGATTTATATAATGTCTATGAGACCCTTGAGATGGTTTTCACTGGGGTGGGGCCTGTTATAAAAGAACAAGCTTGGACACTCTCCAGCCTCTTTGGCTTCTTGTCTGGTTTAGTGATCTCCACTTTTTGCTGGCACTCTCAAGCATTATGATGCCATTTACTTTGAGACCTTCACTAGACCCAAACAAAAGCTATCAAGAATTTTGAACCCAATAACCATCTTTTCTTTATAAGTAGACAGTCTCTAGTGCTTTGTTATGGTAATTACATAAGAACTAGTGCTTTTCCTTAAATATCTAACTCCCTTGAATGAAGACTGACCACGGAGAAACAATAAAATAACCAAGGCAGCAAATGTATACAGTCAGACAATCAGACACACACACAGACAGACACATAGCTCTTTTCTGCAGAAGACGCTCCAAAAGTCTACAGAAAGCTAGATTCTCTGGGACTTTTGAGTTTAATCATCAGATTGGATCAGGAAGGTATCTACAATGTCTGCATTTATAAAATAATGGGGTGAAAAGTCCCCACATTGGAAGAACACAAAGTCAGAGCCAGAGGGTGAAACTAGAATTGGGTTAGGGTTCTACAACCTGCCTTCAAAAATGAAGCGGGAGAGTCTATGGCTTAATATAAGGCCCTGGCAGTACCCAGCTGTGTACCAACTATGAAAGGAGGGATTAGAGCTAGAATATGGGCCCAGCTGTTCCTGGCTTCCCTACCAGAGACAAGTAGCACCTGTAACCACATAGGGTGGGAACAAAGGAAAGAACAAATGGTGTGGAATGTTGTGATTAAGAGGCTATCAGGTAAATTTGAATATGTAAAATAAACTAAAACTTGCAGATCATTGGGTAAGAGTATTTACTGAATAAGCATGAGGGCCTACATTCAGATCCCAGCACATATAAAAACCAGAGCATAACCACATATGTTCACTTGTAACCCAAACACTGCAGGAGACAGAGACATAAGAATCTATGGGGCTAGATGAGCACAAGCTACGTCAGGTTCAGATAAAATACTCTATCTCAAATAAATATGGCCATGATATCCTCATCTGGCCTCAGCATGCATGTACATAGATAAGTGTAACTGCACACACATATATTCATACTCCATATACCACAATAGTGAGAGGAGTAAGAAAGATGAAATGAAAGAGGAGGAGGGAAAAATGAGGAGAAAGAGGAAGAGGGGAAAAGGAAGAGGAGGTAGAGGAGGAGGAGGAAGAGGAGGGAGAGGAGGAGGAGGAGGAGGAGGCATTTCTGACTCGACTAATGATGTCCCTATGGGTATTCCTATCGTGGGAATGTCTGTTCAGAGTGACAGGTGGCTTTTGTTCTCCAGGGAACCCTAAAACAGGGAAATGAACATTTCTAGAAATTGTCTATTAATCATTATTAAAGTGAAGAAGTGGAGAGAAAAGAGGATACTAGCCATGCTGAGCTTCATCACAAATAAAACCGCTGTACTAGTAGAGTGGGATTAAGCTCCGATCTCCACACCCATTCCATTACAAAGGGTTCTCCCTGAAATGTAGCCATGGTTGGATGATGCTTAAACAGGGCAGACGGTATATAAACGGGAGCCATTAAGAACTTCCGTTCTGTATCTTAAATAACTATTCATAATACTTACCTGTCAGCAATAAAGGAGTGTTCAGATTTCTAGATTATCTTTTGTTTTCACAGAAATGAAAAATGCCTACCCTTCTATGCATCAGTAAAAACCCAAGGGGTATCTTTACCCTGTCTACAACTGGAATCAGAAACATACAGAGAAACCCACTCCAATATATTAAGTCATAAATTCTATGTATTTCCAAAGCTTTCAGCCATAAAAATCTTATATTTAATTTTCATTCTTATAGTAATGAGGCTACTGCCAGCCAATTCAGATATTGTCTTTACAATACTGTAGTGTCTAAAAAAAAAAATAAGCCTACAAAATGCAATGTCTGTTCTTGTGTGTACACTGAATCCCCAGCTAAATACCCCTGTGCCAATTAAATGGTATTAAGAGATATGGAAGAACTGGATCCTATTAAAAGGCTTTATCAGAAAGTTCATAATACTTCAAAGTTTCAGAGGCTCATCAGGCAGGAAAGACTTAAATGTTGCTGGCGCTTGCATTTAAACCTCCAGGTTAAAACCACGGTAACTTTCTGCATGCACACATCATCTTAGGTCTTTCTTGAGCTTCGTCTGTCAGATTCTTAGGATTTTCTTTCTATCAAAAAGTTTCTTAACATCAGGCAAAAGTCACAAGACCCAAACTGGAACTCAACTCAATTCAATAGAGCAAATATGAAGTTATTGAATGTCTATTTACAAGTCACTCTATGGCTTTTCTGAATATCCTAAAATGAATTACATGTAATCCTCACATTCAAGGGATCTATTATCTCCCAGATGAGTGAATACAGACACAGAAGATATAAATGGCATTTAAAAAAATTGGATCATGTAAGGGGCAGGTGCCATCAGAGTTCTGCTTAGAGTGAGAGAGGACATTTGAGTGGCTTCTTGGACAGGACTGACAGGATGCAAACATCCTTTAGGACAAAGATATTACCATTGACAGCAGAAGTGACAGGCTCTCTCTCTAAAGGACAAGAATCAACACAGTTTAGGTTTTATGGGAAACTTGGTTTTTGAGGTTACACCTCCACCGTATCCATAGACTACAAAACCAACTACAAACATTTAGCAAAAGGACACATTTGATTCAGTAAACCCTTGCTTACAGATCCTAAAACCTCATAGCTTGTACATAGTTTTACAAAGTTTTCACTTGTTACCAGCTTTGTTCTCTGTTTTATTTGTATTTTACAGCTTTCAAAATATGCCGTTACTATTCTTGGCTCGCAGGCCATTTAAAAGCTAGCAGCAGGCAAGAAGTGCATATGGGTCATAGTTTGCCATCAACCTCTTCTCTGTTGATGTTTTACTACAAAAAAGGCTTCATTATACCTAACCTCACTGGATTCTTAGATTTGATTTTGAGGTAGCAATTATTATTTTCATTGACCAGACTTTCAGATAGAAACCTTAGTTCATGTGGGTTTCCAAGGCCTTGTCTAAACTACTGGGCCACATTGTCTCCTCAAAATGGTCAGGAACACATGGAGGTGGTGCAATGAATGGTTTTTGTTTGTTTATGTTTTCCAGAGGCATTTTGAGATCCAAGAGTTCTAACTAAGAATACAAGGTTTGCTTGTGGTGGTTCTCTTCCCACTAGAGTCATTTTGGAATCCTGTGTCCATCAAGATCTCTCTTTAGCAAGTCATGGCAGGGATGAATATAACACTCAATAGATTTTTATTTCCAGAATATTACCCTCAAATTTGTAGGGGAAAAAGTAGTCTTTCGGTATCTATTGCAAAGTCTCCCATCTCCCAGGGTGGGCCAGAGCCTTATGTGGAAGGTTGTCTAACTGCGGCAGGTGGTGAATAGGCTTAAAGATAGAATTGTCCAAGTCACTAAGTTCTGTATTTTTCTCTCCATCTTGAGGCAAAATTCCCTCTTGCTTGGCTTCTGTGCATTCTCTTGTTTAAAATCAATTTCCTGTACTAGAGGAGATAGAGGAAAGGTGGAGATTGTCATGTTCTCTCCACCATTTGGTATGATTGCCCCAGTGGTGGTCTCCAGCGTTCTTAGATCATTTTCTTTCTCTGAACAGAGCTAACCTATCCTTGCAACTGTTTGTGGGATTCTCATAAATGTAGACTCACCCTGAGCTCTCAGCTCTTTGATGACACAGACAGACTCATCGGTTAGGACAGATCTATTACAGATCAGCCCTGCATCCAGCTCTGGGCAGTAAATCATCCTCCCTCAGAAAATTTATAGTCCACGTAGCATAGAAGACGAAGAAACACATGATAACAAAATAATTCCAGCTTCTTCTTATTAAATATTATCTGGAGTATATTCAATATACTCCTTGGAGTATATTAAATCAAATAAAACAACTTTGGACTAATAATCAGTCATTTACTCATAGGATTATTACCAAGGTAGAAGTAGCATGAGTGCTGTTGTCATAGAGAAAGAAGAGTCATTTCCATAGTGAGAACACCCTGATGAAAGCTTGCAAGTTGCTCAAGTTACATGGAAAAGCTTTTTACTTTTATGGAGAGAAGTAAACAAAGCTAGAGATAATGTGGTGTGTAGGAATGCTATAATTGGATAGACCTGAGGTCAGCTTCATCTCTGGGCTAGCTATGTACTGGCTCATCCTGGGGGTAGACCAGAGCTCAGAAGATGAAGAGAAGGTACTAAATCAAATGTTGATTAACAAACATTTCATTCCTACTGGTTGATGATGCAAGCAGTCCAGCCAATCATTTATGATACAAAGAAGAGGAATTTGGTAGTTAGCCTTACAACCTTATCAAACTTAAATATGGTGTCTTGCCAAGTTCATGTAAGTATCAGAGAGAAAGGTATCTCTTCCAGAATGCAGAAGGATACAGAGATTTCTTATTCTCCCCATAAAATATTTCACTTGGGGGCAGGAGAAGATCTCAGGAACAAATGGAGGACCACATTTGGTAGAATGAGCAGAGGCTCCCTAGGTTGCTAGGGCACAGTATATTCCTCACAGAGGGAAGTAAAAACTCACAAAGAAGAGGGCTGCTACAAAGTTATTAATTTAACTCGGTGACACAAGCATGTTACCTAGAAAAGAACAGACATTAAAGGTACATGATAAGCCATGAGACAGGCTCTTAACAACCAGAGCAGTAACAGAAGGTTTGACGTCACAGTTTGGAGAAAAACACTTGCTAGAAGCTAAGCGAGCCTGACAAGGGGGCTGATGGAGGTAAATGATGCAGTGTCATGACTTGAGCCCACAAAGGTCTGAGCAAGTGAAGGAGAGACCATCCAAAAGACAAGGAGAGCAACTCAGGCTTATAGGTCTGGGAGGGAGACTTCCATAGTTGCTGTGTGCAATGAATGAAAGGCAAACCAAAGGGATACTTTAGGAGAAAGGAGAGGAGTCCATGACGTAGCTGAGGAGTGACAGATCTCTCTTTCTTAGCTAAATAGCAGCAAAAACTCAGATTTATTTGATGTAGTTTTATAGAACTTTGGTTTACAGAAGGTTCTTTTGTCTAGAATACCTTAACAACATTATTTAAATGAAAGGCAACCACAGAGGGTTTCATGCTTTGAGATGGTAAGAGAACTTGTGTCAAAATTAAGCTTATAAGTCTTCAAATCTCATAAATCTTCTAAAATCCTTTAAAATTCTAACAACTATAGGAGGAAATATAGCATGTGGTGTTAGGGAAAACTAATTTGAACATTGACCTCAACTCTTGAAGAATACCTTGTTAAATCCATGTACTATGAAATTGACTTAAGAGAAGGCCTAAGAACCTCACTATTCAGAACCTACCATGGTCCAGGACTCTACTGGCCTTGTGACCCTCCCTGTACACAGTATTTCTATTATTCCATTTTGTAGATGAAAACTCTAAGGATCAGGGTGTTTGTCCCTTTGTTTGAAGATTATTTAGCTAACAAGGCTCTAACTACAACCTCCCTGCACAGTCTAACACTTCTGTCCACGGTACACATGTGCAAGGTCTTCAGTATCAGACATTCACAGCTGACTCTAGAACACCTGACAACCTGTGTTCTTTTCTTGTTTTTTTTTTTTTGTTGTTGTTGTTGTTTGTTTGTTTTTTTCCTGAGTTGTTCTCACCACTTTAAGAAGTCCTGGTTAGATTTCATGTACTGTGAGCCTGCTGATACTAGCTTCCAATCTATTGGCATTCACCTCTGGTTCTACACAGCTTCCTGTGGTATCATTCGGATTTTAGATTACTCCTCTCCCTTTGTTTCCTAGAACCCGACATCTATAAACATGACAACACAGGCAGAAAAGGGCACAATGAGCAATCTCCTGCTTCCTAATGAAGGCTGGCGTGATGTGGGGAGGGGAAAGGGAGGCATGGATAAAGTTCTGATGTCTTATACATCCCTGGAATTGACATGCACCAGGCTAGTTCTCTCAGTTGCTACCATCAAGAACCGTTTAGTGTTAAATTTAGAATAAAAACCAATTAAAAGATAACAAGGAAACATATGCTCGGAATAGCAAGAATCAAACATGACTGCTAGCTGCTGCAGGAAAGAATTTGTTCGCTTTACTAGCCTGAATTTCCTCTTACTCATTTAGTCTCTCACCCACATTCCCAACTCATCTCTACCCAAATGGCTAGAGGGGGGAACACTAGAATTTTTACTACAATGCACGCAGTAACCTAAGACTGGAAACCAGAGTTTTTGAAAGTTCTACTGATCTTTCCCCATGTCTTAGACCAGATGGGAGTCTGTTTAGTGGTTCAACAGTGTGTTCAAGGTACTTCTACTTGGGATTATCACTACAGCATTGGTAGCTAATAAGGTTATCAGCTTCCTGTTTCTTCCATCTATCTCAAGATGATGGGCCTGAAGCTTGGGAGACCAGGAAAGATGCCTCCTCTCTAAACCCAGAATGTGAAGTTGTTTTTTGTTCTAGTTCTTTCTATGTTGTTATTATAATATACTAATCAAGAGCAACTTGGGGATAAAGAATTTGTTTGGCTTGAAATTCAGTAGCACAATCAATCACTGAGGGAAATCAAGGCAGGAACCTGGAGTCATGAACCTGGAGGAAGAAATCACATAGCAAGGCTGCTTGCTGACTCTCGCTGCCTCTGTCTGTCTCCCTCTGTCTCTCTGTGTCTCTCTGTCTTCCTCAGTCTCTCTGCATCTCTATGATTCTCTGTTTCTGTCTGTCTCTCTGTCTCTGTCTGTCTGTCTCTCTCTCTGTGTGTCTGTCTGTCTCTCTGTCTCTGTCTCACTAGTAGCTTTATGCATATCTAGCTTTCTTCTACAGCCCTGGACAACCTGCTTAAGGATACTCACAGCAGTTTGGACTCTTCTGAATAAGTTAATAATAAAGACATACCCATAGGCCAATTTGATCTAGGCAATTCTTCAGTCTAGGCTTTCCTCTCAGACAACTCTACACTAGGTCAATTGACAAAGCTAATTAGGCCACTGCCTTCATTATTACCAGCCTCTTCTGCATCCCAAAACAAGCTGTCACAGAACACAGTTCTGGTACCCAGAAAATCAAGTCAGTTTAATGCCTTTGCAGTCTTACTATATGTTGGTTTGGGAAGTTTTACAGGGCCTATGGTGGCTTCATTTATGTCTTCTTGGGTAATTCCGTATGTTATGTTCTGCTATGGTTCCCTATAACTATGCCCAGAGAGGCTCATAACCTGGCAGCATCCCCTCCACTACTCTCACATCCACAGTCCACTGAACATTGGTTTTCCCTTTACCTATCCTGGCCTTCATCAGTTCCTACCACCCTTACTCCAAAAATGTTGTTGGATGCTCAACTTCTATGGTTCCTTCCCCTCCAGTCATCCCCAGGATGTTATTAGTTCTACCTTCCTCAAGCACAATCAGATTGCAAGTTTTCCTGCTGAAATATTTCAGTAATGTTAAAGTGACCAAAAGACAAACAACAGACAGGAAGATGTTGCTGGCTGGCCCTTTAACCTGGCTCCTGCACCTCACTTCAGGCTCTGGGTGCTCCATATAGAGCACGTATCTTCACTTCCTCGTTTCACAGCTTAGACCTGTGACCAGTTTAGATGCCCTTCCTGGGGTTGGTAATATTGAAGTGCCTTCACATCCATCACTCAGTTCAGACAATGTTTGTCTTTCTCAAAGCTGACCCAGGCTAGACCAATACCCTGCTCTTTCAGTTTTCACACCATCAGTAGCCCCACACATCACTGTAACTTCTTGCTTATTAGTTACTGCCCAGCTTATCTTGTGAACAATTTGAAGGCAGTGCCTACTTTTGATTCATCAGTGTACCCTAATTCCCAGCATTTTGTGCAGGTCTGGACCCCCATCCACACTTAATACAGATATGTGCAGAAATGTAACAGTGTGATGACAAGGAGAGAAAGGAGAAGAGTAATGACTCTCTTCTCTGCTGCTGTCATCTTAATATTGCAACAATACAGCTGTCAAGTAAGTGATCATCACTGATCTGATACCCTCCTGGAAGGAAGTGGCATTCAAGGCACATACAGAACAACAAGGAGACATGCTTAGATAATAGGCATGTTTAGGAGACAAGTAGAAACAAATGTATAGTTCATTGAGACTAGGATGACAGGTAATCCAGACATAGCCCCACTTTCAGTTCTACACTCTATGTGACCCACAAGCTAGAGGCGTCACCTGTGGGCTTTGGGTCCTCCCCTCTAGAGCTAGGTAGGGGTGCTATACTTCTACTAGAGGAAGGTATAGAGTCATAGTACAAAAACACTGGGTCTCTGGATGATGTCCTGAGTGAGAAATGGCTTCTCTGCCACTGTCATAGGATAGGGGAAACTTACTCACTCTTGTGAGATCTCAAGGGACAGCTCTGAACTTTTGCTCTTTAGGCGTTCAAATCAAAACTGTACCTTTGTGAATGAACACAATTTATATACGCCCTTGGCCAAACAGTATCTTAAGACATAACTTGCTTCCTTACGTCATAAGGTGATCAGAAACATAAGAAACGCAGTAGATGTGAAAACACTAATAAATTCAAATCTCTGCCTGTGTATTTCATCATCATTATGATTTAAGGCTTTCTCAGTTATGGTACTTTATGGGTGTCTAGGACAGGCAGTCCATTCTGCTTTAGTACTGTTGTTATCAGTCTCATTAGAGAAGATATAGCTGCTCACACCCTTAGATAGCACAATCTCCCATGCCCTTCCACCTCCTGACCTCCCTCTACAGTCCCCTTTGATGTCTACCCACTTCTTCCACTTGACCTCTAACCAGGGCACCCTAGAGTTGAACCTTGGGTTTACTCTTTTTTCTCCTTGGCAAGCTCATCTACTCTAACCTCTAGGCCTTCAGGCACTGCAGATCTGTAATTGTGCCTCTGACCTTCCCTCTATGTTCCAAAACTGCAACTCTGCATTTGGATGTCTTTATGGCAACTTAAAATTTCCAGGTCTACTTGTAGCTCTTTTCTCTTAGTCCTCTCCTGCCTGTTGGGTCCACTCACTCCCAAGTTAGTAAATGGTTCTTTCAGATAATCAGTGACTTAAACAAATATATCCAGAAACTACTTTTGGCTTCTCTTCCTTTGCTCCTTCCTCCCCAATTCACCCCATCATCAAGTTTCTCTAGGGACTACTTTCTTAAAAGCAAACACAGGACTCCTTTTTGCTGTCTTCCTCTACTGTCAGGATACTACTGTGAGCAGTATCCTATTCTTGTGCCAGCTCTGACTTCTCTTAAGCCATTTTACCTGGTGCAGAGGAGACCTGGACCTCGGGTTAGTGACCTCCTCCCTAATGTTCTGGATGGGACTGCATGTCTCTGTATGACAATCCTCAGCCATTCCATCCTCTCAAGCCAGGCTACTGCCCTGTTACTCACATTACCCAGTCCCACCTCAAGAATTTCGACTGGCTATTGTGTCCCCCATGGATGTCTGAGCTCATTCTACATAGCTTGGCACATTCAGTGACTCAGCTGGACCTTACCTAATCCTTTCTAACATGAGCAGCCTACCTTTATTGATTCCCTCAAAAGCTAATTCAAAACTCATAATCCTTTTCAGTGTATTTACTTCTTTATATCACACCCCTTCCAAGATCTCTAGCTCTAGCAGAGTAGTGATCGCTTTTCTTATACAGTATCGTATGCCCAGAAGCCATACATTGGAGACTCTTCAGTGAAAGACTTAAAGAAAAAAAAGTTGAAAAGTAAGTCAATTCCACTGTTTTTTCTTTCTTTGTTTGTTTGTTTGTTTGTTTTTTCTGTTTACCTGAGGGCCCTCAGTGATCTCTGCTAACCCAGCAAGTGAACCCAAACAAACTGATGACCCTTGGGGGAAGATATTGAATACAGTTTAGAGGGTCCACACCTTATTCCCCACGTCATTCTGTAGAAGAATTACGAGAGCCATGTTTCCTGATTATCCTCATCCCATTACTGTGGCCAATAGCCAGCATGAACCCACTGTGAGCAGGATCTGCGACATCACCTGGGGGAGCGGCAGATAGCAGGATGATGCCTGCTTGATAAGAAAAGGAATAAAAGGATTGAATAGAAGTACATAGAGCCTAAAGGCCCCCAACACATCAGTATCACAGAGCCAATTACCACTGTAATCGACAGATGGGCAGGAGGGAGCATGGCCGCCAGCCTGGGCAGCAGAGGCACACACAGAATGACTAAACCATGACGGTATAAGCGCCCTCTGTGGGGAAGATTGCAAAGCCCCACAGAAAGATAAAAATGTCAAGGGAGTGCCACTGTCAGCTTACCAATCATGCTTTCTCTATGCTGCTGGCACTAACATTTCACCTCTAAAACATGAGCTTTGATTGACAGAATTTTTTTATTTTTTTTTTTATTTTTTGAGAAACTCAACTGGAGAAGTGCATGTTTCTACCTTTCTTTTTCTTCATGTTTGCCTTGCTTTGTTTTTTTAAAATAAGCACCCCATTTTTCAGTTGTTATAAATTGAAGACTCATAAGTTCTAAATCAGTGGAATGCACACTTGCCCTGCCTGAGTGGAATATAGTGGTGGGTTTTGCGAGGTTATTTGATTTAATGGAACAGTCGGCTCCTTTTAAATTATAGGGGGCTTTAAGGAGACACTAGAACAACTGGCTTCAGTGCTTTCCGGGTACCTGAGCCAGAGGCCAGCTCGATGACTGCATGTCTTAGTGTGGCCAGGGCAGCCCCGGCAACACTCGATCTTAAAATGCCTGTCAGTCAGTATCCTTCGCTTGCTCAAACCTTCCACTCCAGCTCCCGTGCATCCCAAAGTTCATCCGTCAAGGACACCCATTAAAGAACCACGTAGGTGACAGACTGGGCTCTCTGACACAGCACTCACTCAGGAGGGAGTATGTTCTGAACCTTGCATCAGCTTTCCTTGTCTTCTGAGGGACCCTTGGCAGGGACCACAAGCTCTTTCCTGAAGATAATGACTAGCCAGCTGTTAAGTTTACTCTCAGTGTTCCCTGTAGAGAGAGTTTAAGGAAAGAAGTGGGTGTGATTTGAAAACCATCCCTATCAGAAGCTCAGATGAAAGAGGTAGACCAGGGCTTTGGGGCTATTGTAACATGAAAAAAATCTACATTTCAAACAGTTGCTAACTGGCCACTGGGACCAGGTTTGAAAATGATGTCCCTGACTTCCTTTGAAAAAATTACTTACTTGCTATATATTATTTTTGTGGATGTCCTAAACATTAATTCTTTCTTATGTATTTTTCAGTTCCTTTATTTTAAAAATATCTTCTGTTCAAAGGGCTCTCTAACAGGCCCAAGCCCGGCAAACATGATGTCCATAGGTCTTGCCCACTTTTCCTTCCTTCTTCCTTGCTAAACCTTTAGATTTCATCCCTAAAGCTAGCAACCAAGGCCTATTCCCTTATTTGGCCACTTCCTTATGCCTGACTAAAGTCCAAGTTTTATCTATTAAAACACAAAGGTCTGGCAGTCAAAACTCATTATTTGGCAACTCAGCTAACATGTCCAATCAGGACTTATCAACTTATCCTAACACAGACTTCCTTTTTTTCTTCTTCTTAAAAAACACTCCTGAAGAAATGCTGCTGCTGTTTTTACCAAATCAAGAGGCATCGCTCCCTGCTTGCCCCTCCAAGGTAATAAAGCTCCTTTGCACTGAGAATTTGGTATCTGGATGTTCTGTGCCAACCCTGAGGTCCCTTTCACATTAATGGAACCAACTTCCAATGAGTTCTATAAAGTTAAAGAAAACCCTGTCACTGATAACCATAGGACATAACCTGAAAATGTTTCTAGAAATAGCATGTGACCACACTAATGTGAACTTATAGGGAAGGGGTTCTCATGTGACCTTGAAATCATAGTACCTATGAGGCAGGGTGAAGAAGACAGGAGCCAGTCTGGGTTACATAGAGAAATCCTGTTTCAAAACAAAAAAAGTTAAAAGTAATTCCAAAAGAGGATCTGGAAGGTGGCAGAAGAAAAACCTACTGCAGATTTCCTACAATACTGACTGGTAACCCCTAACTCAGAGAAACAATTACAAATTGAGGGTCTGCAGTGAATTGAACTTGTTTGATGGTGACTTCTAGTCTCTTTATCTTATCAATTGACTGCCTTTTCCAGTCTAGCCTGCTCTTTTAATGATAGGTTTACAGGCAGGACATAACCACCTAGCCTTCCCATTGCCATGACAACTTCCATATGTGATGATGACCTTTGAAGATCTGAGAGAAAGGTGGGTTCTTGGAGCAAGTTGCCTCTGGAGTATGGAAAAGCAGGGCTAGGGCTGTGAAGGTGTTTAGAGGTGATCTCTTAAACAATATCTAGGCATTTTTCTTAGAAAACATGACAAGGAAGAGGAGAAGAAGGAAGAGGAGGAGGAAGAAGAGGAGAAAGAGGAGAAGAGGGAAGAGGCAGAGGAGAAGAAAGAAGAGGAGGAGGAGGAACAAGAGGAGGAGGAAGAAGAAGGAGAAGAAGAAGGAGAAGGAGAAGGAGAAGGAGAAGGAGAAGAAGAAGAAGAAGAAGAAGAAGAAGAAGAAGAAGAAGAAGAAGAAGAAGAAGAAGAAGAAGAAGAAGAAGAAGAAAGGCTGCACATGGTATGGCACCTTTGTAAGATGTAGAGTTGAGAAGCTAAAAATTTATAGATGTAGAGATCTTTTTAGCAATCTTTGACTTCTGGATGCTGGTGAGGATGTAGGGGAAGAAGCCTCATTTGATGATAATGGGATTGTATGCTGTGCAGACACTACTATGGAAATTTCTCAAAACCTTTAAAACAACCCACCAAAAGGAGTCTGTGACCTACCACAGACATACCTAAATATCCATGTTTATCGCTATAATAGCCAGGACACAGAAGCAGCCCAGAAGCCTATCAACAAACAACTGAATGAAAAGAAAATGGGTACATCTATACAATGCCATTCTACTCATTTAGAAAAAAAATAAAATCATGACATCTGGAAGAAAATAACTGGAACTAGAAACCATCATGTCAAGAATAATAAGCCTGACTCAGAACAATGATAATAAGTGTTTTCTCTCGAGTGCACTCTAGATTTTAGTTTTTATATGTGTATATGTATACATGGGTGTGTGTGTGCCGGAATGCTGGAAATGGGGCTAAAGAGGGAGAAACCTTGAGGTGATAGAATACAAGTGACATGAAAACAGAAAAGGGAAGGGGAAAGGGCCCCAGTAGGGGGGCTTACAGAAGAAGAAATAAGAAGGAAAGACTAAAGAACAAAGAATGGTTAAAACCACCATAATGGAACACATTACTTTGTATGCTAATTAAAAGAAACAAACACAGTTGTTGGTGGTGATGGTTTTGTTTGTTTGTTTGTTTGTTTTCTTTTTTTCAAAGGGAAGGTCTGTGCCTCTGAACATTCCATTAGCTGTTTCTGCTTGGAGGAAGCTTCAAAGGTTCCTGAGCATTTAAAAGGCGGTGGCACCCCTGTGGTTCCTCAGAGGGCTTACCTGGGCACCCTCTTCCACAGGGAGCCAGTGTTCCCGGACCCTTCCTTCAAAAGGACTCCTGTGAGAGAGGTTCCATCCTTCCTCACAGGAGTCTGGTTTGTAGGGGATTTGTCACTGGTGGTATAGACGTCGTTTGTTTGGGGAAAGAAGGGGTAGGTTTTACTGAAGAGCCTTTAAAAGTTTTTATCTGTGGCTATTTTGTTCAAAAGTGGGGAGAGAAACTTCATATTTCATGAAAATGATGATAAGAACAGCAGAACAGTAATAATCTACGTCTTGATGCAGCAAACACAAAACCGGAAGATATTTTTCTTCACATATGAAACGTAAATCCATTCCATCTATAACTGTATAACACAGCTTAATAGCCCCATCTTACAGACACAGAGACTGAGGCCCACAGCCAGTTAGCAAACAACTCAACAGCCACATGTGAAAGAAAAACCTGATGTAACTCTGTCAAACACTGAACCCTTGCTGCAAGCAACTCCATTAGACTCCTATTGCAGCACAGCTGAATTAACCTATTTAGCCTTGAGTCAGGCATTATTAAATGTTGCATTATGTTATCAGAAATAGAAATCATTTGCCGAGTTTATAGAGTCACAGAACATTAGAAGTAGAAGAAACTCTTAAGTGTAATCTAATTTCAAGTTTGTTATTATAGAGACAGGAACATTATTTTGAAGAGGGCTAGGTAATTTCTTCAAGGTCAAGGTGTCTAGCTAATAGCTCAGCTGAGACAAAGAACCCTGGTTCTCTCATATCCCACTCCAGAGCCGTTCACCTTGGCCTGTTGCTATGGAGAAGATGAACATGCCGGGCTGAAGAAAGAGTGCTCATCCCACAGAGCTGTGTACAGCCCAGTGATGCCACATTCAGGATCTCCCATTTGATACAGTCTCCTCCCGAATCACCCATTATCTTGTGATTTTTTCCCTCTAACATAATTCCTGTAGAGGTAATTAGTTGTAGAATTCATCCCAAAGCTTAATCAAGATAAAAAGCCACGCAAATTGGTATATTGTGTTGTTAAGCTTCTAGCCACATGCATCTCTCTCCTGTGTCTATACCATTATTTCCAGACCAATGGTATATGTTGGATAAAATTAAATGGGGCAAACACATCTTCCACGTTTTACATTGATGGATCTGGTGAATAGAGCACATTTGGCCATAAGCAGAATTTCTTTATATTGCACTACAGAATCCAACCATCTCTCCTCTCCACAGTCACATCCCTTCATGGTCCAGTATTTTTCATAGCTACTTCATGTGCTAGTTGCTTTAAGTGCTGCTGAGACAAAAAACTTAGAGCAAAAGCAACTTAAAAAAGGAAGTTCAATTCTGGATCATAGTTTGAGGGTATCGTTCATTGTGGTAGGAAAGTCACGGGGTGGAGCCTTGAGGTGACTGCTCACTGGATTACAGCCAGAAAGCATAGAGAAATGAAAGCTGATGTTCTGCTTGCTTTTCTCTTTCTACTAAATCCAGAACCCCAACCAGTAGAAATGTACCCCCTCATTTAGAGTGAGTCTTCTGATCTCAATGGATCTAATTTAGAAATTATCTCACTGATATACTTACAGGCTTGCTCCTGGAAGATCTTAGATTTTTGTCATAGTAATGATCAATATTAATTATTTCACACCTATGTGCAGGACATTATTTGAGGAGCTATGGAAATTAAGGAGAAAGGCTATTACATATTACATATTACATATTATATTATATATTATATATTATATATATTATGTGTCTGGATGCTATCTGTGCAATAGGTTCCCTGGAATTGGAGTTATAAGTGTTTATGGGTACTGGAAAGGAAACCAGAATCCTCTGAAAGAGAAATAAGTTCTTAGAACCACTGAGCCATCTCTCTAGCCCTTGTACCGAGGTGGTTACAGGGTCAGCTCAATCTTATATTCCAGGTTTCAACTTAGAACCATCCCTCATCATTGTCACTGGATGATTCTTGATACCTATCAACTTCATCTGTCACCAATGTTCTAGTTATCCTCTAGCATATCAGCTGCTTGAGCTTCTTCATAGCATAGATTTCTGTGTGAAACCATTGCTTTCATTCAGTTGCTACTTGCTGATTTTTTTCCCTTCTCTTTAGGACATAAACTCCATTATAGTAAATTTTTCTTCTGCATCATTCATTCATTATATACACAATGCCTATGTTGGCATCAGAAGCAAGCTTCTGAATCCAGTGATGACATCACACATAGGCAACAGGGATGCACCAACAGGGATGCATGCATCTGTTGCCATGGCAACCACCATACAGTTCACCTGCCTACCCTCATCTGCACCAGAGGTGTGCAGTGCTGCATGTGGTTTTGTCATGGCCTAAACAAAAGGCAGAGCCCTCTAACCTTCTCTCTCTGTCTCCTTCATTGCCTCTCTTTTGTCCTCTCCCCACACCCCCAATAAACCTCTCTCCCATAGAAGTGTGCTGGCCTGATGTGATCTGCCTGGATGAGCTGCCATTCTAACACAACAGCCCAGACCAATGTCTAAATACACAGAAGCTCCTGGAGAAATAAATAGATAAATCCAAAACCCATTCTTAGGAAGCAATCAATCAAGCTACAAAAGTGAAGTTTACATATTTGTACAAACTGAAAACAACCCAGAATACAACTGTAATGGGTAATCTTGATTGTCAATTTGAAGTCATTTAAAGACAAACAAATAAATATACCACTGGGTATGTCTGTGAGGAGTCATCTAGATTAGGTTAATGGGGTGGAAAGGCCCACCCTAAATGTGTGTGATATATCGCATTGTATTGGCTGGAGAATGGAATAAAAAATGACTTGACACCAGTATTGATCCCTCTTATGCTTCCTGACTATGGACACAATGTCACAGGCCACTTCCTGCCCTGGCACTACAGCTCCACTGCCATGGTGGTTCACATCATCTGAAACTCAGAGCTGCCTTTATCAGCTGTTTGGTTACAAAATGAGATCAGTAACTAACATCATCACAAATCAACCACAAGATTGCTTGAAAAATATGCCACATCTCTATTACGAGACCTAGACACTAGAGCTATCCTATCAACTAAAATAGTATCCAGGCTAAAATATGAAACTCTGACAACTTGTGATTCTCAGAGTGAAGAAAAAAATGACCATCTTTCTTAAGTACTGTTTCAAGCAATGTAGTTTTCCTGAGGTTGTCAGATGAAGACACTATTACCTAGAATACAATACAAAGCTAAAACTGTTACTCCTGACTGTTGTATATTTCTAATTCCCTTTAATATCTGAGTATTTAAGATAGTCCAATGTTGTATACTAGTTGTTTCTGTACACAAGCTCCATAATCAATGGCTTATGCAAAACAAAGTCTCCATCCAAGGTTAGTCTTCTAGCCTATACCAGTCCTTTGTAGACAGGGCAGGAGGAGAGAACCCGGGAGCACACCAGTTGTTTTTTGCATAGCATGATGAGAGAACATTCTGCCTGCTGATTTTTGAGAACGTATACACAATGTGTTCCTGGACTGAACAGCTTTGGTTTCATCTGGGAGCTTGCTGGTAGTGCAGCGTCTGAGGCTTCACCTAGGCTTCCTGAGTCAATTTTCATTTTAACAAGATCCAATGTAATACACTTTACACTTTGAGAATCAATGCTGGGATTGAGGAACTACCAGAACTAGGTGTCCTGATGCAGAGTAATTCTGCAATTTCTGTAAATCCAGAAAATTGGAGAAAATAGCAGTACATTCACCAGACACCTAGCAGGACTGGATACCCAGCCTTGGTGGGATCACCAAGGTAGATCAGTTTCCTGAATTTAGTGATTTCTTGATCTCATCTTGAACCTTTTTGTGTTCTGAACTTGTTAGGTAACATGCATGAAGCCATTTTCAGTATTTGTCCAGTGAGTAAAGAATTGAATGTGTGTGTGTGTGTGTGTGTGTGTGTGTGTGTGTGTGCACATGTACACACACATGTGCGTGCACACATATGTATACATATGTGTGTTTGCAGGCCAGAGGTTAACTTTGGATGTTATCCTTCAAGAGTCATTTTCCTTGTCTAATGAGATACGAGTCTCTACTGGCTTGGTACACACCAGAGGATGGGCTACTCTGCCATGAGTTCTGGAGTTGTTCATCCCCTTCACAACTGAGATTACCAGCATGCCCTGTCATACCGAGCTTTTAAAAATTATTTTGATATTGTTTTAATGTAAGTTCTAAAGATTGAACTCTGATCTTCCTGCTTGTTTGAAAGTGCTTTACCGACTCAACGATCTCCCTAGGCCCGTAGAACGATCTCCCTAGGCCCGTAGAACGATCTCCCTAGGCCCGTAGGCATTCTTTCTAATCGTGTGCTACCTATTAGTCCTGTGATGCAAATTACTGAAGCTCTGCAGAGAATTTCTCTCTATAGACTGGGAAGGGTAGGACTTAAGTGATCTGTTTGCGAGAAAATTAAATGAGAAAAGCTACAGTGTGTACATAACAGATTACCTCGCTCAGAATAAGCATTCAACACAGTCACTATTGAGGAATATTATTCTTAATAACATCCTCCCTCAACTTCTATAGCCAGTTTACTCTGGATTTACTGCATCAGAACCTAGGGACCAGAAGCCTCAAACTAGATGCTCACATATGTTTAGAAAGCTTAGATTCTCCTTTAGAGGCTCTGCCTATGGCATAGCCATACTTAGCTCCGGAGGCTCCTCCTTCAAACCCGTGGATGCAGCATAATCCTCCTGGTCCATGCTCAGCTTACTGCATGGCTTTACATTAAGCAGACCCTTAGCAAACGTTTGCCGATTGACTAAATGAATCATTTAGAGAAAATAGCCATATGCCATAATTGCTTTGCTACTTGAGTGCTAACTTTGTTGTTGCAAATATACACAGAAAGGGCCTTTGGAGCCGATTTGCAACCCAAGGGTCGTAAAACAAAACATTACAGAAAATTTAATGATTACTTTTCATCAGATTTCTGTAAGTTTGTGTCTTGAGCTTGGTCATATTGTCAAAGCATGCATTGCAGTCTGGGACATTA
This sequence comes from Mus minutoides, assembly GCA_902729485.2. Lineage (NCBI taxonomy): Eukaryota > Metazoa > Chordata > Mammalia > Rodentia > Muridae > Mus > Mus minutoides. The sequence goes on along the minus strand of LR749505.1, from coordinate 1,635,449 downwards.
GCCTGAAAACCACACCAGTCTAAAATCCATGAGACTCGTTCCCAGCTGACCTGCACTCAGCCTGGCATCTGAAGGCTAATGGCTGAAGCACTACCTGTTCTGGACAGCTACAGCAGAGGTTTGTCTATCCTGGAAAAGGGACCAGGTGAATCTGTCTAAGACCTAGACCACAGGCAAGCAAAGCAGGGAAACATGGAAGACCTAGACCACAGGCAAGCAAAGCAGGGAAACATGGAAGACCTAGACCACAGGCAAGCAAAGCAGGGAAACATGGAAGACCTAGACCACAGGCAAGCAAAGCAGGGAAACATGGAAGACCTAGACCACAGGCAAGCAAAGCAGGGAAACATGGAAGACCTAGACCACAGGCAAGCAAAGCAGGGAAACATGGAAACCCTGGTCCTGAGTGCCGGAGATACAATGTCACATGGGTGGGTGAGACTTCTTTGCCTCAAAAATGACCGCCAATGTCGTAAGAGTAGAGGTCATAGGATGTGACAAAACTCTCAGTTGAGTCTCTGAGGAAAAAGAAGACCTCATGCCCTGCTTTCCCCATGGGAAGGAGACAAGTGTATAGATAACAGTGTGCATTGTGGACTAGCAGTCAGAGCACAAAAGGAACCTTTGCTTATTTCAATTCATCAGCCTAGTGGCCCCAGCTGATATGCAGCAAAAGCACAGGTCAGGAAGGAAAAATGGCCAAAGGTCCGATCTCCGGTAACAATGCCAGTGACTTGGGAAATGGAAGGGAAGAAAGGCCTGGGGAAGAGGCTCCTGAGCATTAAAAACATAAAAGAAAGCAGCCGAGCTTACTGTGTAAGAGGGGATTAAGCCTAAGTCTGTGCAAGACTTATTTGAGGAAGGACCACCGTTTCTTGATCACCTTTCTGAGCTCTATAGATATATATAGCATTTTTTCTATTTCTTCTGAAGTAAGAGAAGGTGAAAGGCTCGTTCTTTGACCAATCTGTGGGAGCTAATTGTATGCCTTGTACTCCCTTGGGGCTGAAGACTTAGACACTAATGTAATGTGCTCATAATGCTTTGCATTTTTTTCCAGACTTCTAGCCAATGTTCAGAGGATTTTTTTCCCCTTTTCCCCTTTCTTTCATTTTTTTTTCTGGTGGGGGTTTGTGTGGAGGGAGAGGTGTTGTTTTATGTTTTTCATTCAGAGTCTACATAATCCAGGCTGGCTTTGAACTTGCTATGTGGCAGAGGAAGGCTTGAACCTCTAATCCTCCTGAATCCACTTCCCAAATGCTGAGGTTAGCACCATGCCAGCGCTGAGAGATGTGTGGAAACATGGTGTGTTTTGGTTTTGTAGGTTAATTGGATCAGTTTTCAGGGAAGATAGCAAATTTTTCATAAAATAGATTTTAATCTTTTATAAGAATTTATTATAGAAGAGGCACATATTTGTTGTAGGAAAAGAAATATGGAAGTTATCACCATAAAAAATAAAACTCTATTATACTTATCACTAATCAGTCTTGGAGCACACAGCCAGACAGTTTGCTCTCTTATATAAATAAAGTGAGTTTGATATTACATATGCATTTTCTCTCTCTCTCTCTCTCTCTCTCTCTCTCTCTCTCTCTCTCTCACTATATATATATATATATGTACATATACATGTATATATGTGTATATATACATATACATATGTATACACACACACGTATATATATTACTTAAATGTGTATATGTGTGAATATATATATATATACTACTTTCTATATGTATCTATATGTATATATACCTTCTATAGATATTCAGAGAGAAAGTGTTAAAGGACTTTATATGTTATTTATGTATATATGTGTTTGGATACATACATTGCACACATATGTATAAGACTAGATCCTAATTTATCTCTTCTACACTTTGTTCATTCACTTATAAATGCAGAAGAATAGAAACTCCAGATGTCTAGACAATAAACTGGTAGTAATGGTTCTCTTCTTCCCTCTGGCAAGTAGATTACTAGGAAAGAGTGAGGGAAAAGATTTGTTTTTCATTTTATACTGTTTTGATGCACTTTGAATATTTTAAACAAATACACTTAAAATTCAAGGTAGACATATAATTAGTGTTTCCAAGGCCATTGTTATGGAAAAAGTCCTACAAGCAAATGACAATACAGGCAAATGTAAGAATGCTACAAAGAATCTATAAAGTGTGATAGAAGCAGGAAACGCACTGCAAAGAACTGTGCCTGGGGTTGGGAAGGGCTTGTGAAAATGGCGTCACTCTAGTTAGTTCTTGCAGAGTAGAAGGGGGAATCCAGAACGGTGGACAAGGTTGGGTAGATGAATAGCTACAAGTCTCAAGGCTCAGAAGTCCAAAGAGCTTCAGGGCCCAAGGAGGGAGACCTGGGATCTGGAGAAGCTCCCATCCTCTCTTTCTGAAGTCAGTCTCTCAAGCTTCAGCTCACTGATCCTGGATCTGGACTTCTGGCCTCCAGAACTAGCAGAGTATGACTTTATTTTCAGACTTCAAGCTTGTGTAATTTGTTACAGCAGCAACAGGAAACCAATACAGGGAGCAAAGCTGTACTACACATGCAGAGACAGCAGGGACAAGTAAGTATGTGGCTTCAAGCTGAGGAGCGAGGGCATTAAATTGCATTTTTAAAAGGTAACAGATGGTGAATTTTAGAATGCAGTGAAATGGCAGGAAACAGAAGTGAAGGAGTTACAAGAGGAACCCATTTAAACAGTGTTCTTATTGATATAATAACTATACAGATTTACGAGTACAGCATGATATGTTGAATGATGCATATTATGTTTATCCATGATGTATGTTTGATGTAATAATCAAAGTGAGGTGATTAGCATATCCATCACCTTAAATTTTGATCACTTATGATGAATATACTCAAATATTCACTTCTAACCATTTGGAATGTGACAACTTAGTAGTTAACTGCATTCACCCAACTGTGCAGTGCATATCTGAACTTAACTCTTGTTATCTATTACAGCACACCATATATGAGCTTCTAACGCCCTCTCTTTCCCCTTTACTCTCTCCAATCTGAATCATTGCAAACAGCAATTGATATAGTAATGTCAACCTTAAGTATATGCAAAATCGGAGACATGAGTTGAGAATGTATCTTCATAGTGGTTTAATGCAAAGAATAAGAAGAACAAAAACTCTTCACTTTAAATCTTGTGCCATACATGGTTTGAGAATCTAGTGGCTACAGGGAACACAGGTGTTGGTCACTAGAGTTCCTGGAAAAGATGCATGCAGAAATCTTAAACATTAAGTATCAATGAAGTCCTGATTCTTGGAGGAAAGGAAAGATTTTGGGATGGTAGTTGAGGAAGACTCAAATGGAAATCACCCAACATCGGTGAAGAAGGAAAGAACAGTAAAGATGAAAGGGGGTTGGAGACATGGCTCAGGGGTTAAGAACATTTGTTGCACTTTCAGAAGACTAGAGTTCAGTTCCTAGTCTGCAAATTGGTTGGCTCACAACCTGCTCTAGAGAAACTGATACTGTCCCTTTGTCTCCATGGGCACTATGACACTAGCACACCTGTTCACACACACACACACACACACACACACACACACACACACACGAGAAAGAGAGATAGTAAAATAAATCTTGCAAAAAATGAAAGCGTTGCATCCTTGTAATAGATGTAAATGATTTTTTCAAAGGAGTAAGGGCAAAGGTTTGAAAATAGAGGATAAGATCATAGGAAGGGAATATGAACAGAACAGCAATGGCAACATTGTGTGACGAGAGGATTTTTAAGGAGTGACACGATGATAGAAAGTCTATAGATAAGATAGATGGAGAGTCATAGAATAAATGCCAGTGACACTCTGATTAAAAAGTCCTTGATTTTCTCCTCTAGTGCTGTTAAAAAGCAATCAGAAGAGTGAGATGGAGTCAATGAAAGGCAGCAGAAAAACAGTGCAGACTCTTAAGAAATGTATTGAGAATGTGTTTAAAGTAAACAATTATAAAAAGGCTCATATTTGTGAAAAGATGAGTTTGCAAAGACTTGATGTTGGGAAGAGAGAATTCGGCAGCCAAAAAAGATGGTAAAGAATTAACAAGGGCACAATTGATGATCATGGGATAAGGAGAAACAGGACAGCTGAGAGCCCAGAGCAGGCAGAGAGGTTACTCTGGGATGGAAGAAATTTATGTTTTCTGGATTCGAGGGTAAAAGGTGATGAAACGAGACACAAATAACTTTAGAGATTGATGTACAGGGACACAGATGACTGGGAAATTCTATTTCTAATTCTGTTATTTTGTGAGAAAGGAAAAATAAAGAAGGTTAGGTATAGACAAAGAGAAAAAGAGAAATCGATCAAGTCTAAGCTTAGATATAAGAAATGGAAGTATATTTTTTCATAAGTTTCCAAAAGATTCATGTAGAGGTAATTTATCCAATATGCCAAACCACACAGTGGTATCATGAGAAGTTAAAAATACTATTGAATGGAAAGCTGACCTCTAAAGATCTGGCTTAATCATGCTCCTCTGAGTTTTCGTCAGTCATATGCAGCTAATGCTGCATGCCCCCAATGATGCCCACATAAACGTCTGTATCAGAAGGGCTATTGCACCAGTTACTACCTCCACTATCATCACTGGCCACAATGGCAAGAAACAATAACAGCAACAGGAATAGCAACAAATGGTTGTGTTTTAGAGTTAGGGGAGATCGGTGCCCAAATTTAAAATGGAGAACAAAGTCAAATAACTGAATCGTTGAATCCTATCGTTTACAGAGAAGTCTCAAGAATGGGGGTGGCAGGGTGAGCATGGGCAGTGGTCACTCGTGACTTCTTACAAGTCAGGCATAGCTAAGGCAAGCTAAAATGATTGAATACCTTTTAAAAGTAAATGACAAGGGAGAAGTTATATAAGTCATATTTCAGAGAACGAAAGTCAACAACACATGGATTGTGGCAATGGTGGATGCCCAGTGGCAAGAGAGGCTTACCATCAAAGGAAAGTAGGGCACAGTGCCAAGGCTATGACGGATTTCCCTTCTGGGGTCAGTATTTCTCTTTAAGGACAGTACTGTCCTTGGAGAGAAGCAACATGTAGCGTCAGGAGCTTGGTGAAAGATCAGATGTTTGACTCCCAGAAGTCCCAGGCCTTGGCAACCACTGAGCTCCTGTCAAGCAGTAATAGCTGAAGGCTCAGCCTTGTGATTCAGTCTCTGGACTCTAGAATGGAGATTTCAGCGAGCTTTGGCAGCTAGAACTGTTCTTATCTATAGTCCCTTATAGTACACAGTTCTCCCGGCAAATTGCTTTCAGAATATTGCTCAGATTCCAAAGTTTTCGAAACCTGAGGTCATGTTTCATGACGTAGGAGGACTCTGTCTCAGGAGATTATTTTTATAGCCACAGTAGCCCAGAGATTAATATATCGGTCCTGGGAGAAAGATGCCAGTCAGAAGAGAAGCTATAACACTTCTACATCCTGTTGAGGAATGCAAATGCGTTTGTACAGAGCTTGCAGAAACCAGTACATTCAAGCCAGAGCCCTAACTGCCCTTTGGTAGTATTGCTGATACAGGAGTGTCCCTCATCTCATGGGAAGTCTTGATCCATGACTGTTAAGATATCCCATTTCTTGAATTTTGTTCTGTCAGTTCAAAGTCTGTTCAGACTTCCCTGTTAGCAGCTCACAAGTAGATCTCGTCAGAATATCCTGCAGATCGTCTCAGGAGGAAGTCCAAGAATGGCAATGCTAAATCAGTCTTGATATGATTATAAATACTTAGGACAGCATCACTACTGTACAGCAAAGTGACTTCAGAAGGTTTGAAAGTTTTCAGGGTCACATTTACTGGTCATTCACTTGCTGTTCAGATGGAAGGGACCGGGTTTATTTTTAAACCTGTCATCCAACACGAAGACATTTCCCCACAACACAAATCAATAGGGAAAATGGAAAATAAACCGAAATGTAGTGCAAGAATGAACGAGAAGGGGCCTAGTATGTCATTCCTGTGAGAGGTTAAGAGGCAGTGTGTTGGGGTTGCGGTGGGTAAATGGACTGGAACATTCTCCCCCTTCTCTCCTTCTTCACAGCAGCAGAATGGATGGTGGCTGTCAACAGTTAGTGGACTTTATAGTAACTAACATAGTGAACATATGGCTATGATTCCATCTACCTCATCTAATATCCTCATTTTGAGGTTTGAGTTTTAGCAAACTGACCTTAGAAATTTTGCAGATAAGCCCAGAGTCAGAATTGAGGGCAATCTGAATTAATCCTTTTCCTATAGAGCCTTTATGTGTGGCCATACAGACTGTATGTGGGCAGATAGGACTGGCACGGGTGTAAAATTTGCCACTGGGGCAGGCCACTCACCTTTACTGATATCTTCATATTCTAGCCAGAGTCTCCGCTGGACTTGCTTGTTTGGGTACCATATAGAACAGGATTCCTCAAAGCCGTAGACAGCTTCCTGGATGTAATGGTTTCCAAATTGATCCAACAAAGCCACAAAATCTGCACGAGATGTAGCCCCATCCAAGGAGTGAAGAGCATTGCTGAAGGCTATGGGAGAAAGTCACCCAAGAGTAAATAAGGCTGGGCACTCTTTAGTTAGGTACTTGGATTCCTAGGCAACCTGGACCTACGTGGGACCCTGGGACGTAAAGTGTGTGTTTGAGAACTAGATAGGAATGTCATGCACTTCTGTTTAACTGAGGTAAATATTCCTGTTCCCAAATAGGTGTCTTTTTAAGTATGTTGGTTGTGTTGTTTAATTTTAGGCAACTTAAGCAGAGGAGTGTAAATCCTGACTCCTGGAACCATTAAGTAAATGGTTTTTGTATCCCCTACAACTGCAGTTCATGACATTAGGCCAATTTAGTCAGTTCAATTAATAGCATTTTAAAAATAGAAAGAGAATAGTTTAGTCTAAAATAGAAACATACATATTAGCAGGGAGAATTTCACATCATAACAGGAAGCATTGTTTTATGATATATTTGTTGTGTGAATTTGGGTGTGGGTGAAGCTCAGGGCCATTTTATATATATATTCATTCTTTGGGTAGAGACTGTGATAGCTAATACTGATTGTCAACTTGAGAGTATCTGAAATCATCTAGGTAATGAATTTCTGAGCTTATATGTGAAGGAATTTCTAGATTAGATTAGTTAAGGTGTGTCCTGGTTGGAGTTTGTTAACTTGACATAGATCTAGATATATTGAAGAAGAAAGAGGAATATTGAAGAAATGTCTCCATAAGATTTGCCTATAAGCAAGTCTGTTGAGCTTTTTTTTTTTTAGAATTAGTGATTGATGTGGAATGACCTAGCCCGCTGTGGGTGATGCCAAACCTTGGCAGATGGGCTTCAGTTGTATAAAAAAATAATCTGAGAAAGCCATCAAGGAGCAAGCAAGCAGCATTTCTCTAGTTCTGCTTCAATTCCTGCTTGGAGTTCCTGCTTCAGATTTCTTCAGTGATGTAGCAGTAATGAGAAAGTGTAAAATCAAATAAGCCCTTTCCTCCTTAGAGGAAATTGTGCTCATTGTGTTTTATCACAGTAAAAGAACAACTGAGATAAGGTGGGAAGGCCCACCCTAGCTCTGGGTGGTACCAATTGCATAGGCTGGGGTTCTGGACAGAATACAAAGGGAAAGCAAGCTGAACAACTGCACTCATCTCTTTCTGCTTCCTAAGAGCAGACACGGTGTGACCAGGTGCCATCAGATCCTGCCACCATGCTTTCTCTAACATGGCAGTGACCCCAAATAAACCCTTCCTGAAGGTAATTGTATCATGTGTTTTCACTGTCATATCAGTGAAAAAAACTAAAGAATACAGGAACTAAAATGACTTGACATTTTCTAAAGAAAAGATAATGGGAGAATATAGGTAGGAAAGGTCACCTGTATTTTACACATGCTTATATTTTATTTTACAAAAACCAAATGTATAAGAATCAGGAAATGATGGACAGCAGCAGAACTCTGTATGTCTCTTCTCTCTTCACACCAGCCAGTTCTGTTTGTAGCTTCTGATTTTCTGTAACAGCCTCATGGGAGAAAATGGTCCGTAGTAAACATTCCAGTTCCATTACTTTATCTGGTCGGCTGTATCCATCACTTCTTTCTAAACATTCTTTTTGAGTATATGGCTCTTTTTTTCATCATAATTATTTTTGGTTGTTTAATTTGTTTTTGGTTTTTTTTTTTTGAGATAGGGTTTCTCTGTGTAGTCCTATATGTACAAGATATCACTTTGTAGACCAGGATGTCCTAGATCTCAGAGATCCACCAGTCTCTGCATCCCAAGTTGTGAGATTAAAGGTATGCACCATACTGCCCAGCTTTCATCATAATTCTTAATGGTCACTTATCTTCCTTCTATTGATCCTGAGACTCCACCTTCCTTCTGCTGCCTCCAAGACCCTTAATAAGCTGAGAAGTCACCATTCCTTATTAGATACAGTATAACTGCATGTTTATATGTCATTGCATTCTATGTAATAGATGTAGCACACATTACTACATATAGTTATACACAGATTTCTCTGTTGTTTTCTATAGTAATCATTCTATTACATTTGCTGTTTAGGAAATGCCTCATTTCCTGTTTCTTTCTTTTCATTTCCTTCCAGCTACTTGTTTTTCTGGGGGCAAGGGGCATCACATGAAATCTTTTAATCATGGTTTTGTTCTTTCAAATGTTTATTCTGACAATTATGAAAAGCATGCTTTAAAAAAAATACTCTCTTCACACTGCATAACCCCAGGAAAAATGATATTTTCATTGGTTCCAGCCTTGCCAATTCTATAGTATAAGATACAGCTTACAACTTCATCTGTGCTTAGAAAATAATCGCATTCTATCCATTTGCCCTGAAGAGTGAATCTGAGCACATTGGTTGGAAGTCTCGTGGAGTTGGCTGTGTGTTGGGCTACTTCTAAGCTGAGTGATTCCTTTGGTAAGAAATCCAAAGCCTGGGGGTAGGCTTGCTGTAGTGCTCACCCTGAGAGATGGCAGCTTGGTTGAGTTTGATGTGGTACATCACAGACCGAACCTTCCAGTGCTGCAGCACCGGGTAACCAGACACTTCACTGAAGTTCACCATCCCTGGGGACAGAGGAGACAAAAGGTCACCGTGTGAGGCTGACTCACAAGCCCCAAGTTGAAAAGCATGACCCCGTTCAATTATGCGAAGGATGTCATGGTGAGAAAATTATGAGGGTCTCTTTGATGAAGAGATTTTCTAGGAGAGTAGTCATTCATAAGATCCATCCTCTACTGACCTCTTGATCTCTGCTGGGCATTTTGCTAAGCACTTTGCATATGTTAAGCCATTTGATCCTTCCTCTATAGGTGTTATTATCTATACCTGCCAAATGAAGACCTTAAGACCCTGAGAGGGAGTTTATATAAAGTACCCAGGACACTGGGCTAAAGCATGGTGGGATCCCAGATGTGCCTGATCCTAGGCCCAGACTCCTTAGTCACTCAATTGGAATATCTAAACAATAAATTAATATTCAATTCCACGCTTATTGTAATGCCAGATTCGTATTCTCTTTTTTAAAAAATGCGGTAATTGACTCAGTTTGTGAATGTGGAACATCGATTTTTCTGTCTCATTTAATTGATTTATATTTGGTAGTTACACTTTAATTATTCTGAGGCTGGTTATGCTTATTTCCCCTTTACCAGAAAGGACAGTGCCCAGGTAACTAAGTCATCAAAGGGAGGTGGCGGCCAAATACAGAGCACCATCTATGTGCCACGCAATAGGCTATGTTGTTAAGGTGCCCACTACCTATGGGAAGAGCCAGGTTCTGAGAAGCTAAGTCTGTTGCCCAAGACTTTTCAACATATGGCTCTTTAGGACCTTTACATGTTATCAATGGTGTGCTCTTCCTTAAGAGCTGAGAGAAAGAGTTCTCCAATTTGAATTTTAGTGACTACTAAAAACATAATATCCTATGGAAACAAAATGTTTGGGACAAAGGAAATAAAATAATACCTTCCTAATTTTAGTTACCAGAAACCCCAAAACAAACCGTTTTAGTTTCATTTCTGTGCCTGACATCTGTTATATATTTGTCACATGTATACTTAAGTGTGTGCATACATGTACACATATACAAATGAGTGCTTCAAGTGTACGTGATACATAGATGGTGTGCGCACGAGTATAGCAGTGAAACAGACATGTGCAGTCAATTCTTCAGCCAGTTTGGCTTATGCTGCTTCAAACCAAACCAACTAACGTAATACCTAAACCAAATGGAGAGTGGGCAGGTTTAATTAGCTGCTTGTCAACTCTGATCAAATTAGGTGAGTAATTACCAACTTTCCATTTCTGTGTGATTCAGATGGGAATAATTATTGGTAAAAGGAAGAAAGGTCAAGAAAAGTTGTTTAGTGAAGCAACTGCTTAAATTTTCTCTCAGGTAATCAATTTCTTCAAAGTACGTTACTTCTCTTCCAAAAACACAAGAGGAAACTTACAAGTAGAAAGTTTCGTACTTCGAAAAACTGCTGTAAGTTTACTTATGGTTGAAACTGAAAAGTGGAAGTGTAATTGAAGTTTTCGTCTGTTTACCTTAAACTTGAGTTGTTTATATTCTGAAGTAATGGAAGTTCCATGTTAAGTAATTCACAGAAAATGTGTGTGCAGTGCCGAGCCATTTAATCCAGTGTCCATATCAGAACAGCCACTCTGTTGCTGTCTGATAATGCCTATGTATAAAACACACCAAGCCTAATACACCAAGATCTTCAACAATGGAGGGTAGAGCCCTTTAAATGAACTGTGTCCTGGTAGAAAAAAGATAGACAAGAAACCAGGTGGCCTGGCCTTCAGGCTATTAGTGTTGCTACAGCTGGTTGTTTCAGAATGACAATTACTTTGATGTTTGTCACATTTCTTTCTCACAACCCAAGTAGCTTCTGTCTGGCTACTTGGCTGTGGGACATTTTAGTTCCCAGATATTTAATCTGCAAAGACAGAGGTCTAGCTGAAATGAATTCTGGTTTCCTTTGCAGTTCTGTGATTTTAAGTAGCTGTACATATGATGTTAGGCAAATGTTCTTGAAAATGTTCTGTATTATCTAAAGTGGTATTTATCTCATTTACTAGACAGGTAGGTGGCCAGAGCAGAATAAAATTATGAGCATAAAACAATTTGGGAGAGAATAAAGCAACATGTGCAAGCATGTCCCTGTGATACTGTCACCTTTCTCCCCCATTCCACCTCTCTCTCCATCCATCAAGTTTGCATATGTAAACTTGACATTTCTTATATTTATGGTTGTGAGCCTAGCCTTTAACGGCTGAGCCATCTCTCCAGCCCTAAACTTGACATTTCTTAACAGATACATTGCTGTGACTTTATAGACTTCATCCTAGAACAACACAGAGGATTTAAGAATAAGTATGAGGCATGGATGTTTGGAGAGAGGGATGTTAGTCTCTCACCTCTGCCCAGGATGAGCCAAGTAGACTTAGTTACTTAACTGTTGTGGATGGGCCTGGTGCTATTCTTGTGAACCAATCCCCTAATGAATAAAGGAGCCAGTGGGGTGAGTAGAAGGGACTTCCAGGTTGGGTGAAGGAAGAGAAGAAGCAGGAGAGAGTTAGGTCTTTTGGATGGGGAAAGCGTGAGGACAAGATGTAATTACGAGTGTCTCCTGGTTTCAATGGCAGATCTGTCAGGATTCACGAATGGAGGATTTAGATTGAATAAGGCTTACAAGTTAGGATTTTAGTTGTTGTGCCCAGTGATTGAGTTATTGTTTTGGAACTAAGTTTGTGTTGTGTTTTCCTTCACGTGGCAGCTCATCTGGGTTCAAGAGGGAAAGGTACAATGGCAAAGCGAGGGTTTGCCTGAGGTGCACCACAAAGGTCATGGGGGGTTGGTGTGGTAACCACCCACCAGTGGAAACTTAGTGAGTTGGGTGTAGAAAATTTAAAGCTCTGAGTCAGAGTCCTCACGAGATAAAAACAGGTTGGCCATTGCCCGCCAGTGCATGGCTAGGCAGCCCACCAGAACTGAGAACCAGCACGAGCACCAGGAATGTGTTGGTTCGATTTTAATCATTTCCCACAACACTCAGCTGCTAAGTACAATTCCAGTGGCTATGCTCAGACTCCACTGTCATCAGGAAAGTGGCCACATAACTGTTAATGCTTGGGAGGTGTCTCTCTATGCCAACTCACAAATAATTCTTCCCGTTGTTGAAAAGGAAGAATAACATGTATTTTCTAGCTGAGTCATGTCTTTCTTTCTCAGAGTGTCCTTGACATGCAGGCCGATTTATTTTATTATCATTTTTGGAATGCATTTAGACTAAATGTATTTTTTTCCAAATAAAGTATCTGACTACATTTTCTTGAGAATGGGTATTATTTTTCCAATTTTTTATTAGATATTTTCTTCATTTACATTTCAAATGCTATGCCAAAAGTCCCCTATACCCTTTCCCCGCCCTGCTCCCCTACCCACCTACTCCCACTTCTTGGCCCTGGCATTCCCCTGTACTGGGGCATATAAAGTTTGCAAGACCAAGGGGCCTCTCTTCCCCATGATGGCTGACTAGGTTAGTTTATATTGTTGTTCCACGAGAATGGGTATTATTTTTATTTTGCATATTTTAACCTATGCTTGAGGAAATCATTACTGAAAACACAGGGTATAATCTGAAAAGAGAAGTGGAGGAGAGAGAAGTGGAAAGAGAGAGGGGAAAGGAAGGAACCATACAGACTGACAGAGGAAGAGAGAGGAGGGTAAGGGAAAGAGTATACAAATGGACACAAAACAACAACCCGGAAGCAGAACTCTACCCCAAATTTACAGCAACTGCTTAGAAAACTACACGAGTCTCTACTGACTCATCCAGGGAGCAAACTTAAAACCCACATGCTAGTTCTGTGGAAAGCCAGACCTTCCCTACCATATGACCCCAGAGGCCCAATAATTATTCCTGTAACAATTTCATTCAAACCCCAAGGATCTTACTAATGACTGATGATCTAATGCATCCCCCGAGACCATGGCGGAGGTTCCAGTTGGTTCACCCTCAGTTTCCCTATGTCAACAGCTGCCAGTCACAGTGCTAGGCTTCTCCTTTCTTTTTACTTCCAACCTACGAGGCTGTGCCAAAACATGCATGATAGCTGCCGTGTTCCTCACTATTGCCAGCCTAGAATAAATAGCAGTTGCCTGTTTGGTACCATTTGATTGGCCTTTCTTTATTTCCATGTAACGTATGACAATGGAAAGGCCCGCGAAGCTTAGAGTGTTTAACAGTTATTCTGAAGAAGCCAACAAAGATTTATAAATCAGTATTGCCAGTGTTATTTAATAATTCTGCCAGATGGTCTGTGTGCAAAGGATTCTCTAATTAAACAGGATTGGGAATTGCTGGGTTAAATAAAGTGAAAGGGATTTCTTGCCTGCAGGCTTACTATACTAAGGTGATGTAAATTATTGAGAGGAGAATACTGCATGCAGATTTCTGAACAAATTTAAAGTCAGAACTGGTTTATGAAAAAAATTGATTTCCTTCATGAAAAAAAAAAAAACAGCAAAAAACATGCTTAGAAATGCTGAGACTGAAGACTCTGAAGATCACTTTAGCTCTAAAACCCTCCAAGCTTGGAGGTTTGTGAGGATTATGACCCATAACAACACAGAGTGTGACAGAAAGATTCACTGTATCACCACATGAAAAGCTATCACTAAACTGTTGCCAGAACTAGCCAGAGACTATGGAAGGTATTGGGTCAGCCATCTCTTTAATCAATACTTCTAGTTGTTCTGGGCTTTAAAACCACAAGGGAAAGAGCTCACTCTTTGCTTATAACACAGGAAGGCATGCCCTTGGTCTAACTAGTTCTGCTTAACGAAAATAGGTTAAAAGCTGGATAGAAGAGCAGCCAGGTCATGAACGGGGCAGTCCCCCTGTGATTTCCATTCCCTCTTCCTTGGAGCCATGCAGATTAAAGGGGTCTCAACTTGTTTCTTTTTTAAAAACTCTAGTAAGCCATGTGAAGAGAGGTCTAAGGACACACCAGTAAATATAATTCTGTTGTGCTAAGAATGTAATTTGAAGCTTTTCCTTATCTCAAAGGTGTGGATTCAAATACAGGTGCTTCTGATGTTTCTCAACTCTATTCCACTCAATCCTTCTGAAAAGCTGCTGGTATCATCCTAAGCTGCCCTGGGTATCCTCCTAGCCTGGTAATTGCAGAAAAATCTTCTCCTCCAAAATTAATCATAAACTTCAGGGGAGGGGAGTGTTTGGCTCCTGGTGAGTCTTTAAACAAGTAGTTTATTGGTAGCACGAAACTTGCCCTGTTTGTAGATGTCTTGGTAGGTAAGTTTGACCCCAAACCTCTTTTTACACACACACACACACACACACACACACACACACACACACACAGAGAGAGAGAGAGAGAGAGAGAGAGAGAGAGAGAGAGAGTTTCTCAGTAAATAAATGGAAAGTGATGCCAGAGACTTATGCCTTTTAACACTCCTGAGGCTACATGTTAGTATCATAAGGACTCTCTGACTCTCTCCTCTCTCTCCCTCAATTTCTTTCTCTCTCTCTCTCTCTCTCTCTCTCTCTCTCTCTCTCTCTCTCTCTCTCTGTGTGTGGTGTTTATATGTATATATGTGGGTAGTCAGTCTCGCATGGGCAACTGACATTTTATTTTGAAGATATTCCTTGAAGGTCCAGTACATATCTACTTCTTTTTATTATTTATTTTATGTTGCTTCCTTTCCTACTGTAGGGAAGACATGTAAGAGGCATGGCCAACTTTTTTACATTGAGACATGACATTGTTGAGACATAATGTTGTCATCTACAATGGAGTAAAAATAAAGAAGAATAAAGGAAAAAGAAAAAGAAAAAGGAAAAAGAAAAGAAAGAAGGAAGGAAGGAAGGAAGGAAGGAAGGAAGAAAGAAAGAAAGAAAGAAAGAAAGAAAGAAAGAAAGAAAGAAAGAAAGATCACCAAAATATCTCATAGTGTTTTAAGTAAGTTTATCATTTTATGTTAGGACACTTACCACTGTATATAGGCACAGGTTGTTTATACATGCTGAACAGTAGTTTTCATTGGTACATTATTTAGTTAATAAATACAGATGTCATAATGTGTTAGGAACAATTTTGTTAGTGTTAGTCCATCACGTCAATTCTATGAGGAAGATAGTGTTCTAATACACATTTTTAAGGATAAAAGAAACCTAAGCACAGAGAAGTTAAGCAACTTGCCCTGAACTTAGACCTGTAAGGAGCAGATCTCAGTTGTAAGGCTCCAGAGTGCATGCTAATAATTACTGTGCTTCATTGCCTCAGGATGAATGATCTCTAATCCCTGGTTTCTGCTGAAGGCTCAACCATTCTTTAGAAAATGGAGGAAAAGAGGCAGAAAGTAGATAATAAGGAAGACAGGATATTTAGGGCAGAGGGATAATGAAGAAACAAGCGTAATAAATGAAATTGAGCACATGCACATTCTTCTAGCAAGTGATGCCACATCTCAAGTAACTGGTTTCCTATAGTTCATGGGACACCTGAAGTCCCTTCTTAGCTCAAAGTGGACCTATTTGGAACCCACAACCTGGAAAGGAACATTATACCCTTTGGGTCATGCCTGTGCTAATCAAGCTATGTCTCTGTTCCTTATAGGGTGAGAGGAGAAACTGGAATTGAAGAACAGAGAGGCAGGCTTTACTGTCTCCTTCACTCAATGAAGGACCAAGAGACCTTCACAAAACACAGCCAGATTCAAACACAGGGTCACCAAATAACAAAACTCTGCAAGTCTCTGTCTTATCTCACTGCTCCATAAGTTCTTTGCAGGGAACTCAACTGCACTATTAACACACATTTAGGAGGATAGATGCAATCCATCTTCTCTCTGTCTCCATGACCTACATACCTCTAACAGACAAAACCTTTGAATGCATATTCCTCCATTATGACATTTTTTATGATGAATTACTACAGAATTTAGCAAGAAAAGATATTGTCACCGATATTTCAGCAATAATATGAGAATATTGACAATTTTACTGACAATCCTAATAATGTTTGATTTTATAATGCATATGCCTCCATTATGACATTTTTTTCTGACAAATTTTTATAGAATTTAGCAAGAAAAGATATTGTCACAGGTATTTTGTAGCAATTATATAGGAATATTGACAATTTTACTGATGATTAATCCTAATAATGTTTGATTTTATAACCAATCATTTATCATGTTTCAATGAAACAACTGGCTTAGAAACAAACATGAGCATTGTCAAGCCAATGGTGTGATTTTAAGAAACTACAGACATCTGTCCGGGTTTGGCTGGGAAAGTGAAGGCACACTTACCAGTCAAGAAGTCAGGGTCAGGGGTGGGCTCTGAGATTTCCTCTAGGCACTGATTCTCCAGTGGGACAGAGGCAACCACAAGACCATCCGGCAGTTGCTGGTCTAAACCACGAGCAAAGTTGTTTTGTCTAGAAACAGAGCAGACCTTTGTTTTCCGAGTGTCCATGCTACCCCTCAGCATGCAGTCTGTATTTCAACACACAGTTGTAAAAAGTCTTCCTTTACCAAAAGTCATGCCTCACCCTGAGACTCACTTGGTACTCATGACATGACTTACTTTGTCATATGAATAAGGAAGGTAGGGGGGTAGGGGCACAGAGATGAGAGGCAAATCAGCTGAAAATTTTTATTGGCAGAATAGATAATGTTTCCCTCCACCCAAGTTTTTGCCTCTGACTCCCTCTTTACAAGAAGATATCAACACTCTCAGTTACATCTGTAGACTACAGAGAAGACTCAGGCCACCATAAGATCGATTCTGATATCACACTTCTTGCCCTGACAAATCAATACCATTGATGAAAGTGAAAAAATACTTATAAAATCTCCTGTTCAAAATAGAAACAAGAACCATCATGAAAATTGCCTCCAATTTGTTACCAAGGGTTTCCAAGGCTTAGTTTGCTATTGAGTTGTGTTTCATATTAAAATATTGACATCATCATCATCTCATAGACATACTATTCCCATGGGTTCTAAGGAAATTCAAACAGCCCCCAGAAGAACAAGCACAGGAGTCCGTTGGCCAAATGAAGAATCTGTAATACATTTTCTAAATAAATGGATCAAATATTTTGTCTTCAGGAGTGCTGTATAATTTTCAAAATAATTAAATGTCCCAAATACTTATCCATGCTCATAAATGTCAATATTCACCATGTTAGAAAATAAAAGAGAAAAATTTAAAGATTAATTCATATAAAATTGCTAATAAGCCCATTCAATACTAACCTGTTTTATGGGAAAGAGGGGAATGATATTATTTTATATTTTCAATGTCTTACTTAATGGACAACTAGATTCTTACAACTGAATCCAACATGATATTTTAGTTGACAAATATGAAGGAAATTTAGTTCTCTAGTGGGTGGAGCCTAAGTGCTCCCTGAAGAGGTTCAGTGATGTCCAAGGATCCTTTGAGCAGACTCTGAAGACTGCTGTTCTAGACTTGCTTAAGCCAGGTCTTAAGATTTGGAGGTAGAATGGAACTTGAACATTTTGGTGTGGCTTCGACATGAAGTCTTTAAGGTAAGATTTCTTTTAAGGTTTTTCGGTGCACCCAGAAGGAGCATGTTTCTTGGGTTCTTGAATGAAGAGTGTAGATGCGGACAGGATTGTGGGCAAGAACACTATCTGTATCTTTAGGTATATCACATTCACCATGATCCAAGATATATAACTATATGCCTAGAATAAGGCTCTTCAAAAAGGAAGACACATCAGCACCCCTGAAAAACAGCTTTATGCATCTGAAGTTCACCTGAATGTTCCTTTTAGCACCTGTCCTGTGGCTACTTCCTTCGACTGGTTGTTGTAGCCAAAGAACATTTCTCCAAAGAGAGTCTGGTTCATGGGAACCTCTCTGCTTTCCCCACAGTCACCTCCCTCTGGGCAGGTCTCTGTGACAAGTTGGCAAGAGCGTCCATCCACACCAAGCTTGTAGTCCTCGATACACCTAATAGGATAGAGAGCTCAAGGTAAGGAAGTATGCATCATTGACTCATCAGGACAAAAGCAATTCAGCAAATTGGGAAGCAATGCCTTAGGAAAGATACTGGATGGCCCCAAACTAGGGATGATCCAATTGCATCTTGGTCCTTTCAAACTCAGTTTCTTAAACCTATAAAGTTTCTTAAATCTATAGAGGTTCTTGTCATCATGGAAACATCAACCTTTTTACTTTCTTCCAAGAAGATAGGTCTTTTAGGACTCAGGAGCATCTGCCGGCCCTATCCTTCTGATTTCTGAATCAAATTAAGAACTAAAGGAGATCAGCTTAAAAAGAGAGAGAGAGAAAAAAATAAATGAATTGACATACTTGAGCATAAGGTACACCTGCATTTTTCTCAAACACATTTGGTAGAGCTTTGGCAATTGTTTGTAGGGTAATTAGGCAGCAAAAGAGTGACACTGTGCTTAAGGAATTAATAACTCTGTAAACTGGTCCTGTGGCAAGTCAACTAAGAAATGAGGAAGATTTATGATCTCCTAGCTGTGTTCTATTTGAATGCATACAAACAAATCAGCAACTCATACCAACCGCCTTCTATTCAGCATTGACATTCTGAAGTAAATAGATGTCAGGGCTACTGTGTGCTCCATAAACCAACTACTGCCTCCTGGGTGGGTGCTTTCCATGTTGTATTGCTCTAATTGGAACATAATACTAATTTGGTAATCATGGGTCAGTGACTTGTAAGTCATTAATTGGACTTTATTTGTAATTATGTTATAAGTAAGATACATTTGTTAACTCAAGTAAGACTCAGTTCTTTAACAAGGCTGTCATTGTTTAAGAGAATTATGTCCCTCCTTTGAAATAAAGCAAATTTAAAAATTTAAGACAAATATGATGGTGAGCACACCATTTCTCACTATCTGGAGTAATTGTGATAAATTAAAAAAAAAATCCAGTCCTTTATAGAGGAACAAAGGGTCATAGTTTCAAGAAGTAAGACACAATACTGTAACATTAATGTTGTCCTTAACTGGGCAACGCTGGGCCAGTTGATTAATCTTTCGTGAGGCTTTGTTTGCAAACCTGCAAGGAAGGTGCGAGAAGTAGCTGTTTTACTGGGTATTGAGGAAATTAATTCATATATTTAACATATAGAACTTAGACCATGCTAAATGTGCAGCCAGTGCTGGCTAAATGTTGCTATTTTTATTAGCAGAGGTGCAAATGTGGACCATAGGCAAGCAGCCTTCACTGCTAATTCATGCCATTTCCCATTAATACTGTTGTATTAACAGGGGCGAATGGAATTCTTTAATTGTAAGTTCATGTGAAATTCTTTCTCTACAAGAACCTTAAATTCGGACTTATCTGGCAGCCAGGTAATATATGGGCCTTGGGTAACACCATTCAACATGTGCCTAATTCTGACTGAAACCCGAAAGTCCAATGAGAATCTAGGTCTTTGGTCCAGGACACAGGTATGATTTGAGACCCACAAAGGACAGATTCCACAAGTCAGAGTAGGTCTTGGAGGAGATCTTGGAATGGCTCCTTCTTCTAGCCAAATCAGCCAGAGTCTGGGTGATGGGTCAGGGTAAAGCTGCCTGATTCCAAATGTCTGTCCCTTTCATATGGCCCCACTTCTCATGCTTCTAAGTATTACATGGTAATACTTAGAAGTATTGAGAGTATGAGAAGGTAGGCCATTCTGGGCATCCTGTTGTTACCCTTGGGTCTAACAGGTAACTGGGCTCTCTGCACATGCAGGTGGTGAAATTAGTATACAGTAAATAAAGCGAGATGCAACTTCCGCTGAGTCTGCTTCCATTAATTGAAGTGGGTCAATCTTAATGGTAACATTACAGAGAACATTAAAATTTAGAGCAAGCGTCTATTTATGGAATGGGATTTTACAAGAAACTACATACACAAATTGCTCAATTGCAAAAAAATGAGATAAAATACAATAAAACAACATTACAAGTGCACGGGAAACCTTCTCAAGGGTTACTCAGCAGGCCTCAGCTTTTAGCGAGCCCCTAACATAGTTTTATGACTATAAACATTGATTTTCATTGCAAGCTTTATTAGATGGTGAGATTCTTGAGGACACAAACCTAAATACTACTTTCCTCCGCAGCCTAGTGGTCAGTGTGGTGTATAGCGTGGAGCGAGCACCCAGTGGACTTGGCAGCTACTGGATGGGGTTGGGGAGTGGGGCATAATAGTAGGGAGTGGGGGAAGGGAAGGAAGAAGGGACGAGCAATCTACAAACATAGCAGAATTGGCTAAATCTTTATTTACTTGATAAATATAGCATGAAAATAACTTCAACTATAATTTCACTCAGCAATACAAATTTAAATTTTGAGAAAACTGCAGTGCTTTTAAAAAGTCAGAAAGGGCCTGAATTCTGCTCCTAATCTTCCCGTTTACTGACTTTCCAGTCTTGAGGGAGATAGTTTACTTCACCAGGCATCTTTTTCTCGCCTGTGAAATGGAATGTTATCGCCCAGGCTGTTCCCTCATGGGGATAGGGGGAGAGAGCTGATCACAGGAAGAGCATTATATCCTGGGGGATTAATGACTTTGCAGAAGGAGGGCGGGATATGTAAAATGCCGGGGCTTTGAGAAGCAGCATTTGAAGTTCCCCTTCTTCGAAAACCACTCCTCCGCCTTTGATAATCTACTAGATTCATCACATATTCTTTCTCTCAAGTGTTGGACTACAGGAAGAGTTTCTGCCACAAAACGTATTATTAACATAGCTCCTTTAAGGCATAGCTTGGAACATCTTGGCTTAATTGAGCAATGATTTATGTAAACCATGTGGTTAATTTCTCCTTTAAGGTAAGCCAGAGGCTGTGTTTCTGTAGCCTCTGGACTAGACTTCCCCTAAGTTTCCTCTAGACTATCAAAATGCTCATTCTATCTCTGCTACTGGCTCTCTCCTTAGAGCCTAGGGCATGCCCAGTTCATTCACACGGACCTACTGGGTTTTCTGCCTGGAAAGTCCCTCAGCCCAGCAACCTCTTGGCTGCTCCAACTCACCCGCAGAACATAAGAATATTGTACAAGGTGGGATCGTCTGGGAACGGCGCCATCTGCTGGAGACACAGCTGTTCGCAACCGCCGTTGAAACCATCTGAGCAGTCCACCCCGATATGGCGGTCATAGCAGCCTGAGCTGTCCTTCATAGGGCTGAGTCCTGAAGGACACTGGCAGAACCACAAAGAATCCTCACAAGAGGGTAAACAGGAGACCCGCGTGCAGTCACTGACACACTCCATGTGAAACTATTACACCTGGAAGTAATCCATGAATTTCCTTTTGCCCTTTTGTCTTTTTCTTTTTTTTTTTTTTTTTTTTTTTTTTTTTTTTTTTTTTTTTTTTTTTTTTTTTTTTTTTTTTTTTTTATCTTTTTGCTTCTCTCTGGGCACAACTCACACATTTGCATTAAGGCACTAGCTCTGAAGCAGGCTGGCATGGAGCTCTGTGGCAAGTCAGAGCAAGTGGAGAGTGCTGCTTCCCAATTGGACCTCAGGCTGGCAGCAGAGAGGAAGTGGTGGGCCAGAATTAAAATGCATTAAGCAGGGATTCCTGTGGACTCCGGAAAGCAGCGGTGTTGTTTGAACTCCGCATTAGGAGGGCACTTTATCAAATTTGGTCCCAGTTGGCGATGTTGGAGAATGGAGTGAACCAGGGCTGCCAGTCTGAAGGTAAAGGAGACTTTTTCTGTAACCTTAGAGAGAAGTGTGATGGCTCTCACAGTGGGGAAATCATCACCTTGATGTCTCAAAGACATTCCATAGAAGCCACACTGACTACCTACTTGTTTAGCCCAATATCCAGAACACCCCAGGAGGTGAGTGATAAGAGGAAACTGAGGCACAGCGTTGACTCCTAAAATCGTAGCTGCTCCACACCAGTCCACACTTGAATCCTTGGCAGATCGGCTGTGGCATCCTGATTGAGTGGCTCTACCATCTCCTTGTGACACATCTATTTACCGAACCTGAAGCCTACGCCATTTTCTCTCACAATTGTCCGCGCTATCCTCATTCCAGGATATGGGGTAACCCCGGCATTGCTTTAGATTCTCCAAGGTTTTATTTTTCATTTTATTTTATTATTATTTTTCAACCTGGATCCTTATGCCTGTGTAAAGATGTTGTCCATTAATATTAATGCTGATTCTAACCGATTGGGCAGCAGGGAACCATGAAGGCCAGGCTTGAGCAGGTAGAATGGGGTAGAACTGAGCATGTTTAGATTTGATTCCAAAACTCAGGATTTTAATGATTATAATATGTTTGTCTGTCTGCTGTCTGTCTGTCTATCATCTACCTATTTATCATCTATCATCTATCAATCTACCTATCTATCCATCCATTCACCTACCCACCCACCTACACATCCAATCCATGTATCTGCCTTTCTTTCTTTCTTTCTTTCTTTCTTTCTTTCTCTCTCTCTCTCTCTTTCTTTCGTTCTTTCGTTCTCTGTCTGTCTTTTGCAAGGACACTCCTCCATAACCCAAACAAAACTTGGGCCAGTGTGAGCCATGTCTCCCTTTACTCTCCACTGTTGGCCTCTCTCTCTCTCTCTCTCTCTCTCTCTCTCTCTCTGTACCTTGCCTTAGCTTCTGCAGATGTTTCCCTACAAAGCCACCTCTGCTCCCTCCTGCTCCCCCAGTCAGAGATCACAGCAGGATATACACTGTTTACTGACACTAATTCTGCAATTTCCTAAACAAATGTCCCAACCCCAGGACATGCCAGGCCCCCAGCTTGATCCATCTCCCCTTTCCCAAGAAGACAGATGGAATGCTGAAGGTAGCAGCATTTAAAGCCAATTCCGAGGGCTACCCCCTGCTGTGAACACCCAGATGTTCCCTATAATGGCTATGATGGCAAACAAGCAATTGCAGAAGCAAAGGGTTGCGCCCCACGATTTGTTATCTCCTACCCCCCCTACACACACCCCAAGCTCCTCAGCGACCCAGCTGTTTAGCCAGATGTGTCACCAGAGGGGGCTGGCTTACGCACCATGTGGCTGCCCAGTCTTGATTTGGCTATAGAAACAAAGTGTTATTGGAATTAAATGTCTTGTACTGATGGCCAGGAATTGTTCCCTTACCCCACCACTCTTTTGTAAAGCTTGTTAGAGGCCATCAAGCAGAATAAAGCCAGTTGTCCTGCTAATACTGCTTTGTGTGATTTCAGTTCTCACACCAGCTAGCTCTAGTAGCCTCCAGCCAGAGCTGCCCAGCTTCTCAGCCACCTTGCTTCTTTTCAGAGTGCTCCACCATGCAAAATTTTTGACAAAGACTTCACTGAGTGAAACAGAATGTTCCAGAATTCCATGTCCTGGCATATTCATGTCTTGCCTGGCCCTAATGCCTAGATGACCATGACTATTCCAAATTGGACCTCCTGATGTTCAGCGTCTCAAAAGATTTGGAGAGAAGACAACCTCCGCTGTCTTGTCCAAGTTGAATATATATTTTTTTTCTTTTAAGTAAAGCTAAAAAGAACAACCGCAGCTATCACAAATTAGGCAATTCTTTTCGTAGACTATTTTTATCTATTGTATTTATGTAGTCTCAACAACACAGATACTTTATCTTCTCAATTTTATAGGTGGCTTAGAAAAACAAAGAAACTCCTTTAAGGTCACCATTGGTAGAGAATGATAGAACTGTACTTTGGGCCTAGATCTGTCTGACTCCAAAGCTTGTGTGTGTTTCTGACATTCGGCTGCCCACCTGTGATAAAATCTGGATTCCTTGGAAGAAATCAAGGCAATGTACCAACAATGTGAAACAGCCCTGGAGATTTGCACTTGACTATTTTAAACTATTTCTGAAGTATATTCTGGCCTCAATCACAGACTTATAGGTTTTTAGCCTGATCTTTTTTTCTGTTTTCCTCCTTATACACACACACACACACACACACACACACACACACACAAACACACACACCATGTTATTAATGGAACTATTTTAGCACAAAATACTGCAAGGTGTCCTGAGTGATGACCTTGAAGGCAAAACAAGATCCTCAGTCACTGAGAAAGATGTAATTATCTTTATTGTACTGTAACTAACTTGGGTGGCAGTTCAGAGCATTTTAGAAATATTTCCAGGGGAAAAAATGTTGAAATGAAAAACTGAGATTTCTTTCATAGCTCTTGGTATTTGGAGCATCCATTCCCCACAGAGCTAATCATTCAAGTGGCCAGGAAATAATTTTGGTTTCTCCCCTGTGTCTTCTTTCTGTTAAGACATTCAAATTTCAGGTTTTCTCAAAATCTTGATCTGACTGCAAAGAGAGGCTACAGTCAACTGTGGCTCCACTTCCAGGGGTAGCTACAGCCCTATCCAAGGGAGCACTTGTCTATAGTAGTTGCAGTTTCTGTGGCAAGGCTTGGCGGTTCTTTCCTCCTGGCTGTGGATAATCCTTCCATTTGGACATTGAAGGAGAGCCATTTACCTAGGCGGGAGCTCGAAGGTCATATATTAACCCTGCTTTGCATAGGTTACTTTTAGCAGTTCCAGGGACTTTATAAACTACAGGTTTAAGAAGAAAACTCCATTTATTAGAGTCATAGCCCTCCCCGCATCAGGAAAATGTAATGAATGACCTCATATTTCAGTAACCCCTAAAATACACAAGGTTAATCATCTTTCATGAGATGTTCATGGCTTCTTGACTCATTACTGGTCTAAGGCATAATTTGCTAATGAGATTAAAATGACTCTTCCCCATTCAAATCCTTTTATTTGTCGTCTTTCCCCTCCCCCCCTTTTTCAACCAATGAGTTTTGGTTGATTAATTGCTTAGGAGGCTAAATTGGAGACCACAGACATCTCAGTTCCAGATTACAAAGTAGATACTCTGTTGGCAGATGGATATGAGTGATGGACACATGAGCATATTCGTGTCTCCTGGGAGCAGAGGGACAGATTTCAGCAGCTGAGCCTGCCTCACCTTACTTGGATGATTCATAAGCCAAGAGACCACATTTCCTACTGGAAATAGTTTTTTTTTTCTCCCTATGTGGCAATCTCATACATTTTGCAAATGATGATTTCCACAATTTCTTGATGGGCTTTGACATGCTGGTTCAAGCCCTGCAGGACTTCTCCCAAGGGGAAATGTGTGATAGAGTAGAATTTATATTTCAGGCTGCTGTGGTTTTTCTGCCCCCATTTCTCTGGAAACCTCTGAAGTGTGTTCATTTACTTATTGACCTACAGAGAGAAGGAGAGGCGCTCACGCCTAATGGTTTCTGCACATCTGTGCACAAACAAAAGTGAGATGACACATGTCATGGGAAGCCATAGTGGGCAGCATGTGGAGGAAGGGTGTCAGGGTCACTGAACAATTCAACATTCATTAGAGTATAATGGTCAGTGACGGAAGGTCATGTGCTCCATACACAAGAATTCAGGACTGCCAATCCCACTCCTTGTGTGGCCATAAGATAGTCTACTTATCTAGTTTATTTCAATATCTTACAAATCAGAAACATTTGTTGGGTATTCTCTGCACCAGTGAGAATGTGTGGATAAGGAGGAAACATGAGATTTCTGATTTTCTATATTGGCCGGATAGCAGTGCATAGGCCTGGGAAGAAGGAAGGGGCTTAGGAAGATAGATCAGTCAGTAAAGTGATTGTTGCACAAGCATGAAGATGTAAATTCACATTCCCAACACCCATAAAATAAAAGCCTACTCTGTATGGATGCCTGTAACCTTAGCACCAGGGAGATATGCACATAAGGATTCTTGGGGCTATATGGCATTTAGCAAGGTTGTCTCATTGAATTCTCTTTTTTTTCTTTTTTCTTGGATATTTTCTTTAATTACATTTCAAATATTATTCCTTTTTCAAGTTTTCCTCCCTCCTGGAAACAATCTATCACATCCTCCCTCCCTCCACTTCTATGAGGGTGTTCCTCCACTCACCCACCCACTCCCAATCGAGGGGGCCCTCGATTCCCCTACACTGGGGCATCTATCGAGCCTTCATAGGACCAAGGACCTCTCCTCCCATTGATGCATGACAAGGCCATCCTCTGCTACATATGCAGCTGGAGCCTTGTGTACTCCTTGGTTGATGATTTAGTCCCTGGGAGCTCTGGCAGGTCTGGTTGGTGGATATTGTTCTTCCTATGGGGTTGCAAGCCCCTTATTCCTTCAGTCGTTTCTCTAACTCCTCTATTGATGACCCCATGCTCAGTTCAATGGTTGACTGTGAACATCCGCCTCTGTATTTATAAGGCTCTGGCAGGGCTTCTCAGGAGACAGGTATATCAGGCTCCTTTTAACATGCACTTCTTGGCATCCACAATAGTGTCTGGGTTTGGTAACTACATAAACAAACTCAAAGGAAAAAAAAAAACCATGATCACTTCATTAGATTCTGAGAAAGCATTTGACATGTTAAAAGTCTTGGAAAGATCAGAAATTTAAAGCCTATATCTAAACATAGTAAAAGCAAACCAGTAACCAACATTAAACTAAATGGAGGGAAATTTGAAGCAATCCCACTAAAATCAGGGACTAGACAAGGCTGCCCACTCTCTCCCTATTTATTCAACATAGTACTTAAAGTTCTAGCTAGGGCAATTAGACAACAAAAGGAGGTCAAAGGGATACAAATTGGAAAGGAAGAAGTCAAAGTATCACTATTTGCAGATATGATAGTGTAGGACCCCAACTCAATATGTTTCCCAGACCTGTTTCCCAGACCCCTAGAAACAAAGCCAGCATGAAGCCCTTTGTTCTCCTACCTGGCAGCTTGAGAAGCCAATGACCACTGGGTGACCCACCCAGGTGCCTGACTCATTGTGTAAGGGACCAGGAGTGTTTGCCAAAGATAGCCTGTAACCCCTCCACCAGAGATGAGCTATATGATGTTTACTCAACTCCCCCATCCCTTGTGGAATGCTTGCCAAAGATAGCCTATAGCCCTTAAGTCAAAGATGAGCTGAAACTCATCATCCCCATTCTTATGGTATTTACTCAGCTTCCCCATTCTTTGTGATCTTATCCTCCCCTTTCTTTGTGGTTTTTTTCCTTCAAAAACCCCCAATGGCAACTGCTAGGGGTCGATCTCCTCTGCCCCTGTGCGGGTTATGAGCTCAACCTCAGCATGCTGACTCCTGAATAAACCTCATGTGATATTGCATCAAGAACGTTTTTCTCTCAAGTTATTGGGGCATCGGCTCATCCCGGGACTTGAGCGAGGGTCTCCCCATTATGGGGGTCTTTCAATTGTATACTTAAGTGACCCCAAAAATTCCACCAGAGAACTCCTAAAGCTGATAAACAACTTCAGCAAAGTGGCTGGATATAACTCAAACAAATCAGTAGCCTTCCTCTACTCAAAGGATAGACAGGCTGAGAAAGAAATTAGGGAAATGACACTCTTCACAATAGTCACAGATAATATAAAATACCTTGTTGCGACTCTAACCAAGNATTTGTACAAGGCTGTGCTTTTCACAGGTATTTGCTTTCTGTCCTTGAAGGCTATATAAATAATAGTAATTAACTGGTAGCAATTAACCCCTGGGAGTCAAAGCATAACTGACAGAGCCTTTCTAGGAAGAATGAAAGTGGAGCAGCCCATATGGCCATAACATGAATCCTACCTGTCCGGCTTGAGTTTAAATTAGGAAAATATACAACTGCATCTTCTGTGAGGTCCATATCTCTGACTCCTTCCCAGGTTCCTGAAGGTCCATCTTGCTCTTGCTTCTCATTCTTTTCTCCTTTCATGAAAATAATGTCTTTCTTGGGAAGTCTTTCCAACACAGAGAGTACAGAGGTGGACCAATTTTTAAATGGCAGTGGGTACATTTATTATCTTTGCCTCTGGCCTTCCTCTAGATGACAAAGGACCACTCTGCTAACACAGCAAGACTTAGAGACCATACAGATGCCCAGGAGACTCAGTCAGGCTCAATGTCAGATCCTTAATCATCTTTTCAATAGTCACAAGCCTCATGATGACATGAGTCTCTCACAGACTCCACCCTTCTTCTCAGAGACCATATGCTTTTCGAGATACGGTGAATGGAATTTATCTGCCAATTGGCTTGGCCCCTTTCTCTCTGGGAGCCACGTGGAGTAGTGACTTCAAAGAATTATGCTAATAGATTTCTGGTATAATTGGGTGGCTTTCTGCAGTGGCTCCAATTCTGCAAATGCATATTCATCAGAACTATTCCTGCTAGCTCCGTCTCACAGATTACAATGAGAAGACTGTAGGAATCTGTCAGCACAGCTACATGCCAAGGGAAAGGCCAAGGATGGCCAACAGAAGGCACCTGATAGGCAACCCTGGCCCCTGGGGAATGGGTCCTGATAGAAAGAAGTAACAAGAGTCAATTCCTGTGTATGAATAACGGTATGTGGGTGGCTAAGGAGGGTGGGCAAGGGAGGGTCACATAGGTGCATACCCAGGTCTCACTACTTAAAATGATCCCAGAAAATAATAAGGAATTAATGATTGGAATTCTGGATAAAGGAAAGCTGGCTAGATGGTAAAATAGAATAAAACCAAAAGTACCTCATCTTGGAGCCTATTTGAACAGTGAAATTGTCATCTGGGAAATGCAGGTGGGTGGAACTTGCCAAAGGAGGAGAGCATCAGCTTACCTCCTGGCTGCACGTGGAAACTATGAACTAACCAATACCATCTTTATATTTTGAAATACTTGAAATTTTCCCAAGCGCCTCCCCACATCCTTTTCTGTCTTCTTTAGGTACCTGACAGATTATCTTACCTGCCCCATAACTTTATCTCTCCTTTGATTTTTTTTCCATGTCCCCTTCTTTCTGAGCTAAGCCAGACTTCTCCTGGCAGCAGCCTAGTTGATACCAGCTTAGTGACTACACCCTGGACACCAAATAGACATTCATCGTTGACACCTAAGAGCTCCCTGAATGGAACAGATGCTCAGAATTGAGTAAGAAGGAGGGTGAAAGATGGTCTTGGCTCGGCCTCCTCACAGCTTCCCATGCTCTGGGTCCTCTCCCACATCTCAGCTGTCAGAATGGGAAGTTAAATGGGGCACCATATCCTCCCCAGGGCTGGGAGCTCCTGGTCCCTTCTCCCAACTCAACATTGCAGAACTTCACATCTCAACGAGTGTGCCCTACCTTTCTCGTTCTCACTTTGAACATCTACCCTGACATCCTGCCCTGACTCAGACTCTCTCCCTTCTTTGAGATTACATGATTCTCCCCTCTAAACTTCAAAAGAAGGTAGGACTAAAAAGAGATGAGTGTGTTATGGGGAATAGTAATGTCCAACATAGAGGAGCCAGCACCTACTGGCTTCATTGTCTCTGGCTTCTCTTTAACTTCCTGGTTCAGTACTGTCTTCAGTTTCATAACCTGGGAGATGGCAAATGTGTCCTAACACCATAAAGCTTTCTGCTTAACAACATCACATGTTTCTTAAACTAGCTAGTTTATAGATCTGAAAACCAAAACAAAACAAAACAAAAAACCAGAAACCAACTTTTTAAAGAAGCAGGGTTCCTTGACATAATGTCTCTAGACCTGATATTCTTGTTGCTTTGTTTTTGTTTTTATCATCTATCTATCTATCTATCTATCTATCTATCTATCTATCTATGTATTTATTTATTAGACAGGAGCCCTGGCTGGCCTAGAACTCATTATATAGAGCAGGTCTGCCTCAATCTCAAAGATGCTTGCCTCTAAAGAGGAAGCTGGAGAGGTCAGCATGGGCTCTGGCAACTGGTGTAGTCAGCCTTAGCCTTTAACTGCTGAGCCATCTCTCTAATCCCCCATCACATTTTGGTTATGTTTTCCTTAGCATTTCTGTCATAACTTATCTACCTTTGGGTGGGTTTCTCCTAAAGTTTTCTATTAGCTTGGAGCCAATGTCATTTGTTAAAGCAATTGATTAGCTTTCAAATAGCTCTTACCAACTATCTTGTAAGACTTTACTATTCAGTCTGTGGAAGTTCCTCTAGAAAGGTCTAGAACACCTTGCTGTTGCAGGATATTTGATCACACTGTGAACCCCGAGCTTGTGTTATTTACTGGAAAAACCTGTCTTGTGGTGTGACTCAACCTTAGCACATACCTTTAGTCTGAGAGCTTTCTGTTTACTATAAACAGGAATAAGTAAAGTCAGCCATAGGTAAAGAGGCAGAGCAAGCAACCAGTTGACAGGGAATGAACATAAGAAAAAAAAAAACATAGAGCATGAGAGGAAATCGGGAGGAATGATAGGGACACACACAGTAAGTAGAAGGGAAGGACATACAGTTTGGGGCCCCGGGTGAGGTTGAGATGACTTGGAGGAGAATTTTCTTTCAGGATGTCCACTAAGGAGGAAGGTCAGCTGAATGCTTCTCTGCCTCTCTGAGCTAGTGGGCTTTCACCAGAGCATCTGGCTCCCAAGTCTTTATTAATAAAATTAAACAATTGAGATTTTGTTTAAAAAGAAACAACAACAACAACAAAAAATACCACCACCTAGTAGTGCTATGTGAAGACTCCCTGATGGACCAATCTTAAGTTCCCATTCCTATCAAGAGAAAAATTCTTAATTTAGACTAGATGGTGATCACAGCTGGTTACTACGCAGTTTTGCTTCTGCATGATTGTATCATGTTTTCTCCCTGCCTCGACCCTCCCCATAGGACCCTCTATGATGAAAGAAAGAACATACCACACAACCAGTAGAGTCCAACTTGCGATCTGAAATGCAGCGAAAATTCTTACTGCAGCCTCCGTTATCTTTGCTGCAATCACGCACTGGCCCAAAGGAGTCTAAGAGGACCTCCAGGCTGTCAAAGGATGATGATGTCATCAGCTCCTCTCTGTATGAAGAAGCACGGAGGTATCAAGGGATTCCAAAAGCCACAAGTGTTCCTATATTCCATGTTCTGATCTGGTCTCCTTTTTCTGGTCTCACTCTCTTTTATAAAAAAATTGAAGATTAGCTATACTCAAAGTGTTGAACTAAGAAATCATGGGTATTGGCCATATCTGGGAACTGAGCCAAATGCTATAATGCCTGGTCAAAGAAGGAGATCTGAACGTAGGCAAGAAAATTAACATTTTATTGCCTGTCAGTCCTTGAGGTTTGTGGGAAGTGCTTACAAACTCTAATTTTATGTCCTCTTCCAGTGAATGAGCCTTGGGTTATGCAATATTGACCCAGATAAAGAACAGACCCTGGCAATGTATATAGAGAAATTGAAGGCAGCTTGCCAACTTCAGCTTGCTCTACCTCTGCCTCCCCAAGTTTTGGTACCTTCAGGTGGTTTCTCATTTCACCTCTTAGCCCCCCTGAAGCGAAACTCACCTGACCTCCACAGCATCTTCCATCACAGTCATATCGGTCTTACACTTTGCTGATGGATTGATGGCTAGTTCAGCTGGTGGAATCACAAAGCTCTTACTGAGGGGTAACCACATGCCTTCCCCGAGGGTGTAGGTGAATCTGCATGGACACACACACCAGGTGGTTACAGCTGGGCATAACTGCCCACTAGTGTTCTGTCACTAGCTGCCTCCTCTTCAGCCTTCATGAATCTATAAGTACGCACACACCAGGTAGTTATGGTATTGCATAGCAATTACACTAGAGGACGTAGAACTCTGTCATCACGTCCTCCTTTCTCATCTTCCTCATCCCTTGCAGTACTCTTCCCCTGGGTGAGACAGTGTCCCCAGCAGGGACAGCGTGGCCTCATCAGAGAAAGGCAGAGAGGCCTCATCCTTCTCACAGCGCCAAAAAGCAGAAGATTGGATCACAGGACCCATTTGCCCATTAGAAATGGCTTTTATCAAGTCATCAAAAGGGAGTCTCAGAATTTTTTTCAGCTTTGAATTCGGGATTCCCTTGTGTTAAGTCATACAAAATTTGGAAGCAGTTTAACTGAGATGAGATGCTGGCTACCCCCATCCTCATCCTGGGTCTGTATAACTTGTGGTGGCAGCCAGAGTTTCTCCTTGAAAAGGAAGACATTTCCCTTTTCCAGCTTCTGTGTGACAGGGACGGAAGTAACTGAAGTCAGGGGCCTCCAGGGGTGAGAATAGAGAGATGAGCAAACGAACAAAACAGACCCAGATTTATCTTCTGCACGCCTACCCACACCCTGAGCTAACAATGATAACCCATGGGATACTGGGAAGACTTTTTAAAAAATGTATTCTTATAACAAGTGCTAAAAGGAATAAAAGAATCAATCAGCATTTCAAGGGAGAGATTAAGGAAACCAGGAGAGATTATTTGTTTGTTTATTCATTCATCTCATCTCAAAGACATTAAAATGCCCTGTATTCACAGTAAAAAATAATAGTCTTAGGGATAAAAGCCAATGTGGGTGGAATATCACAAGGCGGTGGCAGCCTAGCGTCTCCTCCCAATTTGATGTGGCGGGAGGAACAATGGAAGGATATGTGCAATTAAGCAGAACCTCTGCACCAGCTCTGTCAGCATGCTGGTCACAGCCACATTCCCAGCCCTGCTCAGCTCTCCCCTAGCCCACACAGTCTTCTCTCTGCATTGCCTGAGATGATAGGAAATCAGTTTAGTGCCTTAGTGTTTGTTTGTTTGTTTGTTTGTTTGTTTGTTTTAAATGAAGTGTGTAGCCTGAGCCAGAGTACTGGCCACAGAGCCCATGCACAGACCAGGGATGCACAGCTATGTGTTTTCTTCCCATGGCCTGAATGACAGCTCTTGCCATCGGAGTTGGCTGAAAGAGAAGAAGATTGGTTCCAGGTTCAGCCCAGGGGATCATGGGAGAGTGGCAGGTGGCCTGATTTGGAGCTATTTCTTCCATTTCTGTACTGCTGTTTCGTAGTCCTCCTTGCTTCTGGATGCTCTCAACTTCTGAGGAAATTCTGAGATGCTCTAACTCTGTAGGAGGCTCTCAGATCTTCCTGCCTCTTCGTGTGAGGCAGCAGTCAAGCCTAGGACTTGGCAGGTGGTGCAAAAGACTATTGCTCTATTTACTAGGAAATCAACCAGTAATATTTATTAAAGGCACGGTAGCACACTTAAACACACACACACACACACACACACACACACACACACACACACACACACATCATTTGGCAATATGGCAAGATCAGGCTGATCCGAGGTGCCCTGAGACTGGGAGTTAAGGATAAATGTGGGTTGAAATAAATGACCTTCAGGCATTTGTATGATTTCATTTGTCTGCCATAAAGGACATTCTTGAAGTGGACATGTACACTAGGCAACTTAGACAAAGACAATACTGACACATACCATTTCAGAAGAACAACCAAAAGTTTGAATGGAATCAGGAGTAATGTGGTTCATTGGACATTGGCCTTTGTCTTTTTACTTGAATAACGTAACAAGGTTTAAGAAATAGTTGGCAGTTGTGTTACATTTGTGATGGTTAATTATTTTTAATGTAAGAATGGGGTTCCTGTCTAACCATCTCACAGTGTTCCTGGTGTGTGTGGGGGGCATCTATAACTTGCCCCAACTGAAACTATTTAACATATTCCTGTGTGTGCAAAGTTGAAGAATCTGAATGTGTCACCGAGAACACATCTTTAGCTTTTTCTGGCCCCAATCCTGCTTTGTATTTTTGTTCCCTCCGTACCATATAATGGCAGTTCCTGATATCCTTACTCTTTTAATCACATTACTTTTGCTTCTGTTACTATTTCATTCTAGATTCTATTTTCTCTTTTTTTTACTTGAGCCTATTTTCTCTTTTTTTTACTTGAGCCGAGTCAATTAGACAATCCTCTGCTATCATAAAGCCTTCCAGAAAGTATCCCAGAAACTTGGTCTTTAATACTCAGAGGCAGAGAAAAGGGACTCTTCTCTTTCAACATTACAGAATCTCTGTTGCAGCTCATGCATGGGATTGTGCCTGGCAGTTTTTCCAGGTTCACCATTACTGAGCAGAAAGTGTGTTCTTGGGTAGCAGAGGACGATGAACACAATTCCTAGACTGAGAGAGTCTGTACTGGCTAGGTTTGTGTCAACTTGACACAGCTGGAGTTACCACACAGAAAGGAGCTTCAGTTGGGGAAATGCCTCCATGAGATCTAGCTGTGGGGTATTTTCTCAATTAGTGATCAAGGGCCCCTTGTGGGTGGGACCATCTCTGGGCTGGCAGTCTTGGGTTCTATAAGAGAGCAGGCTGAGCAGGCCAGGGGAAGCAAGCCAGTAAAGAACATCCCTCCATGGCTTCTGCATCAGCTCCTGCTTGAGTTCCAGTCCTGACTTCCTTTGGTGATGAACAGCAGTATGGAAGTGTAAGCCGAATAAACCCTTTCCTCCCCAACTTGCTTCTTGGTCATGATGTTTGTGCAGGAATAGAAACCTTGACTAAGACAGAGTCATTCCACAAATAGTCATTAAGTAATCAATAGGATATTTTGTTTCCTTCATTTTCAATGGTGTCTGGATGACATACCCTCAATGTTCAAATTTAAAGAATGCATTGGCGAAGCTAATCTTTCCTGATATACAGGATGTGAGCTTCTTTGAGTATTAATGGATCTAGTGGCCAAGACATTATTTTTCCATGAGAAGAAGATGATCTGCAAAACAATGGAGTCTCCTTTGGTCTGTGGTGGAGTGGAGGTGAAATCCTGTAGGCCAAGGCAAGTTTGATATGGAATGAAACTAACATGTATTGAGAATTCTCAAAAATAAAAGAGAAAGAAAGAAAGAAAGAAAGAAAGAAAGAAAGAAAGAAAGAAAGAAAGAAAGAAAGAAAGAAGCCGGGCATGGTGGCACACACCTTTAATTCTAGCACTCAGGAGGCAGAGGCAGGCAGATTTCTGAGTTCGAGGCCAGCCTGATCTACAAAGTGAGTTCCAGGACAGTCAGGGCTACACAAAGAAACCCTGTCTTGAAACCCTACCCCCCCCCCAAAAAAAAAGAAGGAAGGAAGGAAAGAAGGAAGGAAGGAAAGAAAGAAAGAAAGAAAGAAAGAAAGAAAGAAAGAAAGAAAGAAAGAAAGAAAGAAAGAAAGAAAGAAAGAGAAAAGGCACTTCTCAGAGCTCCTCATTTATTCTCAAGACAGCCCTCTCAAGTAAGTACTTTGGCCCCATTTTACCAATACAGCATCTAATGCTATGAAGATATCAGTGACCTTCCAAAGGTCAACCCTTTGTAGGAAAGAAAGATGGAGTTTTTCAGGTATGGATCCCAGCAGCTTGTCAGCCCATGCTGACTTGTGCATATGAATTTCTAAAAGTTTCTTTCATCTGCAGAATCTACTGAACAACTCCAAAAACCAAATATAGACTAAGCTGTTAGAAAAAAAAAAAAAAAAAAAAAAAAGCTGTGTCCTGAAATCTCATCTGTCCCTCATTCATGCAAATTTGTCAGGAATGACTTTTAAAACACTACCCAGTGGAAGCCGAGAGAGCATCTGGATTGCTCTCCCACATTGAATTCTCTAGGGACAGCTGGTAGTGACCACTGCTGGTAAGGACTCAGCTTTATGCTTCACAGTCCTCTTGAAGCCCAGATAGAAATTTCTGTCCAGAGGCAAACCCTCATTTTCCAGTGTCAGACAGAATAAGCCTGCTGTCTCTCTAGCTTGGTGCAAAATACAATGTGGGGAAACATAATAGCTCTTAATTTGGCATCTCCACCCTTCCCCAGGCCAGGTTTTTCTGGGACAAGAAGAAGGTATTCTCAGGGACACAGTACATATTTGAAGAGAAGGTCTCTCTCTCTCTCTCTCTCTCTCTGACACACACACAGAAAGATAGAGAAACAGAGACAGAGACAAACAGACAGACACACAAACAGAGAGAAACAGAGACAGACAGACAGACAGACACACACACACACACACACACACACACACACACACACACACACACACACACACAGTCCAGTGGACTGGATAGATCTTCACACTGAGTCACTATAAGAATGTCTTTGGTCTGAAAACTCAGCTGGCTGAATCAGGACCCTTTTATATTTAGTTTGGGATTGGTGGTTTTCAAAGTGGTGTTCACCATCCTTATCTTTTCCTAGTCTGATTTCAAGAGCTTGGGAGATATCTAAATTGAGTACCTACATATATCTACCAAGGGCCTACTATATTTTCAAAACTATATCTGACCTGTAAAGCTCTGTATGCAATGTCTTTCCTCAAGAAGACAACCACCTCATTCAGAAGCAAATAGCCAAGTTAAAAATAAATATGAGATACATTTCTTGACAATTAACTACTGTAGTCATTCGCTGTGAATCAGTAGAATAAGGTTTTATAGCAATGTTTATCAACATGGCTGTAGATGAAATTTACCATGATATGTTTAGAAAGTATTCATTCCCTGAGCATAACTCCCAGAACTTTTGAATAAACTGGTTTGTGCAAGGTGAACTGATCCTTATAGAGCCTGGGAATTATCACATGGGGCCAGAGATAAAAGGTCACCTCTTGGATGAATCTGAAAACTTAAAGACAGGAAGCCTCTTATCAAGCCTGTCAAGGTCATACCTACAGCATCTGAAATCATGCTTTGAAATAATGGATGCTCAAGAGATTACAGATATGGGGACCTGGTCAAGACCATGGAAATGTTCAATGTTTATATTATGATATGAAGAAAAGAAGCAATCTTACTGAGTGACAAGAATATGAGAAAATATTGAATATAGTGGATTGCGTACCATAGAAGGTAGATTTGACCACGAATAGAAAATTTCATAGGAAAAGAACAACTTATTTAACAGGTAAATATCAACACTCAATGGCGGAAAGATTTGAATGCCAGAATTTTAGTCTATTTCACAGGTGAGAGAAATATGCAGTGGCTTGGAATTGATGAGAATAAAATTATGAATTAGTACAACAGCAAATAAATGACCTATTTTCACCACTGACCAGATCAAACTTTTCCTGGAATTGCCACTGGTAAATGGTTGGCTTAGATGGGAAAATGGTTTTGATTTAAAAGCGATTCAAAGTAAGTGAAGCAAACCTATTGTATTCATTTGAGAAAAGGGTTATTGTCATGTTAGGGACCAAAATTGTTAATAACATATTGATCATCCCACTGGCTCCTGAGGTGGTGAAGTCATGGATTAATGCACACACCTGCTCCCTCTGTTGTTCATGGCTGTTGTATCCACTCAGCAGCCAGTAAAAGCTTAGGGAAAAAACGATGCTTGTGGAGATGGAACATATTTTCATAGGCAAGTTCTGATCTAATAGAGACCAGAACTTTAACCCGAACCTTTGGTCACTAGTGTTAGCTTTAAATTTGTAGAAAACGGAGAACTTATCTATGCTAATCAATAAAATTTCTCCTGGCTTCCCCTTACCTCATTTGTGTTACCTACAATAGTCCTGGAAGTTGAGCAATAAGAGAATGAAGGGAAAGTCATCCAAATAAACAAACAAACAAAAAAATCAGTGTCAGAAAATTTAAGACCAAGGAATACTGTTGATTTCTCATAGAGTACACACATTCAAAAGCAGGCTGTAGCCAGTGTCATGAACTTGACCTAACCTGCCCTGGGAGACTGGAGACTGAAGGGTAAGGAAAGGCCATGTATGGAAGCGGTTATGTAAATGTGAA
Source organism: Mus minutoides (assembly GCA_902729485.2). Classification (NCBI taxonomy): domain Eukaryota; kingdom Metazoa; phylum Chordata; class Mammalia; order Rodentia; family Muridae; genus Mus; species Mus minutoides. The sequence goes on along the minus strand of LR749505.1, from coordinate 1,597,771 downwards.
CCGTACTTATGTCCATCCTAACTCATGAGGACAAATGGCACAAGCTGCGTGTATGTGGTGGTGGGTTCAAGGATGCAGATGCAGGGGCAAAATCAGCACAAAAGTTCATGTGGCTGACAGCAAAGGGGTCAGAAAAGGTAGCGCTAAAGGATCCTCAGGCAGCTATGTTACTGCAGCAACAAAGAAGCAAGTTGTCCACCTGGCCTCTTGGCTCTTCATCTCTCTAGCGATGGCATGCAGGAACTGAACTCATTCTTTGACAGTCTCCACCTGTGAAGGTCTGTTCAGTTCCTCCAAATGTGGGCTTGCTCATGGAAGAAGACAAATGTCCGTGCTGCTAGGCCAAACACAATCTCTGACTCTAAGTAGGTAGCTGGTAAATGTGTGCTAAGTGAAGGACAAACTGACCACCAGAATGAACAATAAGATCTTAGATCGGAAATAAGCTTACGTTCCAGAAAAGGCCTGGTGTGAATTAAATTTTATGAAAATTCAATAGTTCATGGCTGGCACCCAAATTCCCCCTTCGCTTGTGAGTCTTTCTAATATGTGCTATTTATTACCAGATATGCAGGTAGAAATTGGGAGGGAATAGAATCATCAAATTTGATCAGGAGGGTAATAGATAAAAGAAAATAATAATGAGGTACAGTTTAGAATAGAGGGAGGCAGAGGCGGGAGAGATTAATTTTGAACAACTTAAGACTCTATGAAGAAGGTGCAAATTAGATGTAAAGTGGAGAGGCAGGAACTGACATTAATTGCCTGTTCTGTGCCAGATTTTGTGCTGGGACTTTCCCTGTATTATCTCACATATCCTTCACAATAATCCAGCCAGGCATGTAATATAGCCCCATTTAACAAATGGGGAAGCTGGAGGATCTGAGAGTTTAAGCACTTTCCTGAGGCTCCCTGAGCTGGCAAGGAATGGAACTAGACTCAAACAGAAGCTGTCTGACTTCGCAGTACCCAATGCTGCCGCCGGGTATGATTTGAGTCAAGTACATTTGTTTTAGGTAGGCAGAACATGTCAGAGTGTTTCCTGTGTTCACCACTCTGAATGTTCAGGGGGAGGTGGAGCTCATGGACAAACACAAACACATAACTGGACATGAACTTACCTGAATATTTTATCAGACGGTTGCTCTCCCAAAACCAGATCAAAGCCTCGCTGAAATATTGTGTAAGGCCAAGGCCTAAAAGGAGAAACATCATTCAATTAAAGTCCACTCAACAAACACTCTCTTCAAGTCAGGTATCCTAAAGATACCTAAAGATCCAAAAGAGCCTAAAGACCCAAAAATGAAGAGCACAAGAGCACATATTCCCTGACCTCAAGAAGCTCACTAAGGAGAACTTATGTACAACCAAGAAGCCAGGAAAGGAGCCAAAAAACAAGGTTAGTATAAAAACTACTGAACTACCAAGAAAGCGAAAAGTAATAGGGCACTGCTACTATATACAGCAAAATGGGACTCAGCCATAATTTACACTCTTTCTGTTGTACATTCACAGAAAGATGGGGGAGGGGCATAACATCTCCAACAAGTCCAATTCTTTAAAACTAGGCATTTCTGGATTCAAAATCTGCTCTACTATGGAGCCAGTCATTTGAGTAAGGGAGATAGTTCCCCTTGTTGATTTTATTTCCCTGTTTAAAAAAAAATGGGTTAACAACAGCAACTTTGCAGACCCTTATAAAGATTAAGCAAATTTTTAGGTCAAGGGCCATAAGTCCGAGTCTTCTGTGTTTCTGGTCCCTACTTTAAAGGACTTGAGGTTTCTTAGTGTTTGAGATAATCCAGATGTATCCAAACATTTTAATGCCACTCATATAAACAGAAGCAATTAGTTCTTTTCGAGTTATTATGGTAGTAACATCTGGGTATTGGCAAGCATTCTAGAAAATGGAAAAATATCTCTTTATACAATGTGTATCCTTTTCACTGGCTCAGACATGGGAGCCTCAAATGAGTCATTCATTCAAACAAGTTTTAGTAAGCCTAGAACTTGGACTATTGTGTGTATACTGGTTGGACTTAGTCTTTCAATTATAGAACATAATTGTGGAACAGTCTCATAATTAGTCCAATTACTGGGAATTTATTTTGGTTGTTCTTTGTTTCCTGGGGCCTACAAAAAGTCAGAAAATATGTTATTATTATTATTTGGGGCTAAGTCTAGGATTAAGCATTAACCCTATGGTTGCCAGTGGAAGGCTCATCACCTAGGAGATAGAATTGAGGGAAATGTAAAGAAGTGTTCATGAATAATGCACTTATAGTTGAACAGCAGAACTGACACTTAAAAGGTAGGATGATGAGCTGGGAGTTGTGAATACCTTTAATTCCAGCACTTGGGAGGCAGAGGCAAGCAGATTTCTGAGTTCAAGGCCAGCCTGGTCTACACAGTGAGTTCCAGGACAGCCAAGGTTACACAGAGAAACCCTGTCTAAAAAAAAAAAAAATAGGATGACTTGGATACTGAAGTGCCCAAGACTGATTTGCATATCATAAAATGTCCCCCTGTTCTTAGGCTCTTAAATATCATACAGTCATTGGCTTAAATGTTTAAAACACTGTTTATAAATCTGAGTCCAAATGCTAATTCCAATTACACATAAACACAAAAAAGCTTATATAGCTTTAATACAAGATATATCTCGGGTGTGTAGCTATTGTGTCAATTGAGAATGTATACATTGTATAGTCACTGATTCATAAATACAACATATACTGGTTTAAATTTATTTTATTTTGTTATTTTTGAGACTGGGGCTAAGACAGCCCAGGATGGCCTCAAACTCGCTTTATAGTTGAAGGTAGCTTCAACATCTTGATCCTCCTGCTGCTGCCTATGAAATGTTAGGAGTACTATAATGTACCATTACACCAGATGCAAAGTCTCATTAGTCTCCATTGCTCTTATTATATGCACATATTTATCATGCTTCACATTCAGTAAATTGTACTATGTACAAATGTCTGCAGTGTACTTTTTTTGTACTGTAATAGAGTATTTTTATATTAAAAACAGTTATTATACCACAATAAATTACCTTCCTATTTCTTACTTAATTACTACTAAAATATTCTATTTACTTGTAGAGATTTTGTATGCACAGCTTGTATTATATATGGAATTAAAGGAAAATGAAAGAAATTTTTAAATGGTTATTATAAGATGTGATGTTGGGCTAAATCAAGTTAAGAATCACCAACTTAACCTAACCAGTTAAACTATTAAAGCCACAGGAAAGCCCATGTTTTGCAGCAAGAGGAAGTGGGAGCCATTAGGACTATATAAGGGAAGATACAGTATAAATGTACTCATTTTTTTTTTTTGCTTACTATTTATGAATACTTTCTTCCTAGGATTCAATTTAGAACTCTCCAAGGCTTCAAAACTTCTCCAACACTGCAAAATAAATAGCCCCCAAATCAAAGAAACAGTTTCCCCTAAACAGATGCTAGCCGTGTTTGCTCTGTTCATCAAACATGGGTGTGGAACTGTGTTTAAATCTGCTCCTATTTGGCTGGACAGTAAGTGGTGTCTCCTTAGCACTACAAAATACGAACCAATTCACTCCAAATAATAGAACAATTAAAAATAAAGAAAAGAGACTTGCTGCTCCATTTCCCCTCCTTGAGGATAGTATTACATTCACTTACTCTTATTTAGTCATTTTATTTTATTATATTTTATTTTATTTTATTTTATTTTGGTTTTTTGAGATAGGGTTTCTCTGTGTAGCCCTGGCTGTACTGGAACTCACTTTGTAGACCAGGCTGACCTCAAACTCAGAAATCTGCCTGCCTCTGCCTCCCGAGTGCTGGGATCAAAGGCGTGCGCCACCACGCCCGGCTATTTAGTCATTTTAAATAAGACACATTTTGCCTCCAAGTCATTTCTAGATTCAAAACTGGTACGGTGTGGAATCAGAGTAAATTCTTACAGCAGTCCCTATAATTTGTACACACACACTCACACATACACACATAAACACATATACACATACACCCCTGTATTTAAGACACAGTCAATCAGCTTGGAAATACGTAAGCAGATATATGCATGTTGCTCAGTGAAAGTAGAAAGAAGTCTCAGCTTTTGCTCTCTCTCTCTCTCTCTTTTTAAAACAAAAGCAACTCATTTAGGGAGGGCTCAGATTGGCAATATAGACTACTCTACCTCCACCCCTGCATGCTCACGTTTAGACATAGGAAGGAAGAGAGCTTGGTACATAGGTTCTGGAGTGAGTCTGCTTGATTTAAATTCCAGGACACCAACAATATCTATAGTGAGCTTGCACAAGTTCCTTAACCATTCCACATCCTTATGTCCTCATCTGTGAAATGAGGGCAAAGGCAGTGGCTGTGTCTGCCTGGTAAGGTAGTTCTATTTCCCCAATTCTAGCTCTGTGGTTCTCAACATGTAGGTTGTGACCACCCCTTCCTTGGGGGTCCCATATCAGATGCTCTGTATATGAGATATTTACATTATGATTCATAGCAATAGCAAAATTACAGTTATAAAGTGGCAACAAAATAATTTTATGGTTGGAGATCACCTCAACATGAGGAACTGTATTAAAGGTTGCAGTATTGGGAAGATTGGGAACCACTGTTGTAGAGGAAGGTATGTCTTGCCCCAAGATACAATGCAATGCCAGCACAGGTTATATATGTAAGTCAGGTTGTAGATACATTTGAGTAGGGGAAAGCCAAAGGCCCCACTCAGGGATTCTAACTATTAAGTATAGTCACTAATCACTAAGAGACAGGAAAGGGAACATCATAGAGTTGTTGGAGAATTCAGGAAGTTGCAGATCACACCAGCAAATGAATAAAAAGAAACATTTATTTTGCTCCCCATTAACCAGAGATGATCTGCCAAAGATGGGGATTCTAACTCGATATATTTACCAAATATTTCTGGAGGCCTACTGTGTGTTGACTGTGGTACTAGGCAACAGGGCTTAGAATAAGAAGATTCTTGCCCTCCAAGGGATGAACAGTCTTCCTGAAGAAACTCATATCCACTTAGATAAATAGAAGAGAATGTTAACAGGAGGGGTGGAATTATAGGAAGCAGGCTCCATTCATACTGGCTGTAGATACACTATCCAGAGAAAAGAAGACTGTGTGTTTGGCAAAGCCTAAAATGGAAGTGGGGAGCTTGGCTTACAGGAATGGAGAGGCTAGACCTTGAGTCAGGAAGAGCAGGAAGTAATGAGGAAGTAGATATAAAAGTAGCAAAAATAATTTGAAGCTGATCTGGGACTAACTACAAAAGGAGAGGTTTCTGTTATTAGAACTCTTTGCTTTAAGGCCAGAAAGAAAACTGCCCAGGCCACAAAACAAGGAAACCAATCCTGGCTCAGGGCAGTGTTACCTCTTATAGTTAGAAGCCAGTTTTTCAGGATGTTAGAAATTTCCCATACTTTCTTTGTCTTCTCCACATTGATAAAGTACATGGTCGATCTCTGTATTAACCACAGCTCAAGACCTCAGACAGAAATGTCCTCTCCCTCATTGGCAAAACTATAACTGTGGAATAATTGCTTGATGTATCCCAGGTCTCTTCATCAGATTACGGGCCAGGACAGAGGCATTTAAACAGGTTACAATTCACTTCAGTTCTTCAAGGTTAATACTGTGAGATGCTAGGCATTATTAATCGAACAAGAAATTTTCACTTCAGCTTCTACTCTTCTGGTGCCTCTAGCAAGGCTGCCCATCAGTGCTGAGTGGAGTGGACTCTGCCAAGGTCAGCTATGTGGAGAGGGCAATGAACTATCCTGGAACCTACTGGCAGTGTCAGACCACATGTGATACAGAAACCTGCCATAGAAGGATCTCTCAGTCTCTTATTTCCTCTTAGATCTGTGGCCTCTACTATTCTCTGTGCTGCATGCAATACTCCTGCATTGTCCTAGCTCAAGGAAATGGGCAGGATCTGAAGTAAAAAAAAATAGCTGTTTTTGTTTTTAAACTTGGTACAAAATTTCATTCTGATAAGGAAAGGCCCAGAACATTGCCTTCCCATACGGACAGCCTCAGATGGACTTTGGGTAGGTTTACCGGGGTCAACTGAGCAACTACCTTAGAGCCATTGCTTCAGACAGAAGCAGAAGAACATGAATCACTGCAGCGCCTACTGTAATGATGGCACAGCAGGTACAAGGGTAGACATGCCACTACCCAAGGTGAAAACACTAGCAATCAGAATTGCTTTCTGATTGGCTCTTACTGCTTTCCTTTTTCTGTTTATGTATCAGGCAGTATCTACAGCATACCTAAACTTCTCCAGGCATTGACAATTTCTTAGCTTCACATTTCTGTTCACAACTCTCTCTCTTTTTCCAAGTCCTAAGGATTTTACCCCAAGTCCTAAGGATGTGCCAAGCAACAAGTGAGTCATCTGTGGCCATGACGGGATGTTTGGTCTTATTAATGATTACTTTGACATTTACTTCACTGTGTAACTTGGATCTATTTGAGTAAAAAGAAATCCTGTGTGATCAGCCTGCTTTGTGTTGGGCTGAGAATTCCCTCCCACTAGACTCTTTCTCTGCAGAAAGTGACTACTTGTGTCCCACATGAGGCTCCTTTATATGCTCAAGTGCTAACTCTGATTTCCTACTAAATAGGGCACTAGAAACAGAGAACAAAGCCTTTGGCCAGAATGTTGGATGATGGACTTTATGCTGGAGGGCATCATAAGGGAATGGTAGATAAATGTGTGCCTTTATCCAAAGTAAAAAGGATAATAATGGTTAACTGTGCCCAAAATTTATATGTGACACATCATACCCTCAGGGTCTTTTCAGATACTTTTATACCTAGAATCCTGCTTGCCACAATTTATATTATTCTTAATGTATACCATTAGTTAGTAATATTGTTTGAACTAGTAAATAGTATATATCTCACTGTTGTCGTTGTATGTCGTAGATAACTAATACTATGGAGCATAGTGTATACTTTTTAAGTTAGCTTAAAAGCAATTTTCTGAAACCCAAGTCACCCGTGGCTCTTTTCTTCACAGAACACAGATAAATAATAAATATTTTAAGTAATCAGCTAGCATATCCTCCTTATCATCTATAAAGGTGATGATGATGATAACTAGTATGTTCATGGTATCACTGCATCACACAGCACATGCTGAGTCAACCTCACTAAATCATACATGATTGAGGGTTGGACAGACCTGGCTTTAATCTTGGGTGAGGCAATCATTAAATTGCATGACCTCAGTAAGTTATTGAAATTTCACAACCTAGTATAGCCATTTATGAAATGTGTAGACGACAACCAATGGGCAAATTCAGAGCCCGTCTGGTGTAGTCACCAGTCAGCAAGGTAGGCAAATGCAATTGTACTGGCTAGGTTTGTGTCAACTTGACACAGCTGGAATTATCACAGAAAAAGGAGTTTCAGTTGGGGAAATGCCTCCATGAGATCTAGCTGTGAGGCATTTTCTCAATTAGTGATCAAGGGCCCCTTGTGGGTGGAACCATCTCTGGGCTGGCAGTCTTGGGTTCTATAAGAGAGCAGGCTGAGCAAGCCAAGGGANCCAAGGGAAGCAAGCCAGAAAAGAACATCCCTCCATGGCTTCTGCATCAGCTCCTGCTTTCTGATCTGCTTGAGTTCCAGTCCTGACTTCCTTTGGTGGTGAACAGCAGTATGGAAGTGTAAGCCAAATAAACCCTTTCCTCCCCAACTTGCTTCTTGGTCATGATGTTTGTGCAGGAATAGAAACCCTGACTAAGACAGCAATGCTTGTTGACTTTATTGGATATTAGAATATTTTGGTAGATATTTGGGCAAAACATTACTTAGTGTATAAGCATAGACTCCAGTTATTTGGGACAAATTGATATTTTATTTCCAAGGAAAACATCTTTAGTACAGCTTATAGAACACAGAATGAACTTAACAACACTATTTTCTATCTATCATGGGTCTGCATTCTTATTTGGTGAATATAGAATGCATTTCTAATGTCACATATAAAAATAAATTGTGACGATGATGGTATATTTTATAAACTTATTATCTTGTAACATATAAATCTCAGGGGATGTAAAATTAAATGTTCATGAGATGATATCTATTGTTCATTGTCTATTCATAGATAAGAAATTAATCAGTAGTATTTATGTGTAAATAGCATAGTTATAAGTAACACGAAAAGTAGTTAGGAGTGAGTCCAGGAGCTAGACCAAGCTGTTTTAGAGCCAGGCTTCACCATTTGTGAACCATGTGACTTTAGAAAATTCATACTTCCTCTATGTTCATTCTACTCACTTTTGTACCTTGCTATAATCATTCCATAGCCACAACACCTTCTTCTCTCCATCCCTCACAGTCTGGACCACAGTCAAGGTTTCTATCATTTTTTAATTATTTCACAGTATCGAATAGAGTTGTCCTTTTAATATTTGTGCTGAATAGCTTTATGTCAACTTGATAAAAGCTAGAGAGGATGGAGCTTCAATTGAGAAAAATGCCTCCGTAAGATTGGGCTGCAAGGCAGCCTGTAGAAGATTTTCTTACCTAGTGATTGATGGAGGACCACCCAGCCTATTGTGGGTAAAGCCACCCCTGGGCTGGTAGTCTCAAGTTCTACACGAAAGCAGGCTGAGCAAGCCAGGAAAGCAAACCAGTAAACAGTACCCTTCCATGACCTCTGCATCAGCTCTTGCCCCTATGTTCCAGCCTGTTTGATTTCCTGTCTTGACTTTTTCATCTCTTGGAATATGGTGTGGAGGGTTGAGACAAATAAACCCTTTCCTTCCCATGTTGCTTTTGGTCATGGTGCTTCATCAGAGCAATAGAAAGCTTAAGCAGAACAATGTTCAAGACCCTTCTCTAGTGATCTTATCTCTCCCCTTCACTTATATCATCACATGCTCAATTGCCAATATTGGAAACTCACTGTTGGTTTTGAGCTCAAGAACCTCAATATCCAACCCTCATCAGGTACCTTCTTGCCTCATTTCTGATGCCCGACAACATTCTACTGCCATGAGATAAAAAGTCCATACATCCTCCACTTCCCTCTTCATAAATGAAGATGAAGTTCTGTCGTTAGTTACTAAGCAACTCCCTTTCCTGTTGCCCTCAGTCCCCACATCCTTGCACTGTTTCCACTTCATTTTCTGCAATACTTCATCCCTGGTTAAATCCAATGACCATGTGGCTCCATTTCTGTGTTACACAAGGAACCACAGCTGACAACCATACTGTTGATCTCATTGTAAATCCCTGACTACTACCATCAGTGTGCACTGAATACTTACCATTGATTAAGTTACATTTCTCTTGTCCATTCATTCTCCTTTTATCTAGACCATTATCTAATACGTTCTTTCTCCTTGAACCTCTGACACCTGCCCCTTTTGGCTTCCGCTAATGTCTTCCCTCTATACAACTGAGAGTGAAAAAAGGCAGTCAGATTCAAAGCTTCCTTCATCCCACTCACCCATTGCCAGTTCCGTGACTATGATTTAGCCTCTTGATGATAATGAGGCATGGGAAATTCATGTTCCTGTCTGCAAGGCATAACAGCTCACCCTTGGCATCTTACAGGCAATGGACTGTAAGGCAGAAACCCTACATGGAACTTATAATCCAAAAAAAAAAAAAAGAACACCAGAGAGTTTCACTTCATATATACCCCTGATATAGTTGAATGAAGTTTGCATAAATAACTTTCAAATCATTAAGAATCTTAGGTTTAATTTTAATTCAACTTTTTGCAATAGTTTTCATTCTATATTTTATGTGTGAACATGAATATGTTTTACATAAATTATTTTATTTAAAGATAGAGGAAAGAGTTACCACATCTCTGCCTGTGTGTGGCTCAATTCTCTCTTCTATAATAACACCAATATCATCAACTGCACACAGTGAAATGATTTTTTTCAAAGATGTGTACCTAGCTTCTTATAACCCTAGGATAAATAAATTTTAACTATTATCATTCATATATTAACATGAATGATGGTTCTAATTGTTAAAATGGAAATTCTAATATTTGTATTGTATATAGAGTACATTCATATGTGTGTGTGTGTGTGTGTGTGTGTGTGTGTGTGTGTCCACAGGCATACACATGTTACAACACTACTGTAGAGATGAGAGGATAACCTCAGGAGTTGGCCTTCACCCTCCACCTTGTTTGAGACAAGGTACCGCTTGTTCACACATTCACTGTTGGATATACAAGGACAGTTGGCCTGGAAGCTTCTGGAGAGATCTCTGTCTCTAACATCTTCTCTCCATAGAAGCACTGGGATCACAGATACCTGGACTATGTGTCAGAATTTTGTGCGGGTTCTGAGGATATGATCTCAGATCCTCAAACTGGTACAACAAGCACTTTGCCCAGTAAGTTGCCTCCCACCCCTTAAAATGGGGTTTTAGCTGAGGACATTTCAGAGGTATAGAATATGATTTTGAAAATGCAACAGTAGAAAATATGTACTTTAATCCTTAGATTTAAGGATTCTAGGATACAATTTTGACTATCCCCCCAAACTAGCAATTAACAACAACAAAATATACATGTATATACAAACAAAATCTACACTTGGCTTCTGTTTTTGTCCAAAGCAAGTGGGAAAATATAGGAATTGAACTCAAACAACACAGAAGACATGAATACTTTGATTCTTAACACCTGCCTTACGGGGAGAAATTCTACATGTCCTTTGAGTTAAGAAGCATCATAGAAGGTAGGTGCAGAGTTCATGTGTCCTCAGATGGGACAAGCTGGCCTTGATTTGAAGTTCTACTGAATACTTTAGGATTCAGGATTATTTAAGGCAAAATGCGAGAGAAAAATCTTGAATGAGTCAGAAGAGGCTCATAATAGTAGCTGCTATTTATTGAACACTTATCATGTGCCAGGCAAGTACCACACTGAGACATCCATGTAAATCTCATAGCCACCTACAGAGACCTCAGCCATGTAGCCAATATGCCCATGCTGCAAAAGTAAACTGATTAGGTAAGGTTCAGGCAATTGCTTAAGGTCGTATAGCTGATAAGGTGCAGAGATGAGGGTTAGCATGTGTCACGTGCTCTGCTTCCTGTCATGGCTCCTTCTGTTCTTCTCACTGCCATGGGATGAGAACTATGGGGAAAATGTATAAATACAGCCTTGGGTCTAAATCTAGGAACACTGGATAACCACTGGCTTGGCTCTCTAATGTGGAGATCATTCATTGGAGACAAAGTTATCTACAGTCCATGGGAAGCCTACCCTTTTTGTTGGCCTGTGATTTTTAGGCCAAGTTCATATAGCACACATAGTATTAAATTCATTCATTTCTCTCTGTTTGTTTTGAAATCTTCTGCCATTAAATATCCTTTATCTCTACATAACTCAGAAGTGACACTTAGCAAAACATTTCCCAAACTTAGGATACATCAGTCTTACCTGCTGTAATGACTAGAAATTTTTTGGGTTCATTCATTCCATGCATCTAGGGTTGGGCTGAATAGGAATAGTTTGGGAACATAAAGCCAATAACACTGAAGCAAAACTTCAGAGAATTACTGACCTATCAGCCATGCAAACCATTAGAGACACATTTGGTGTTTTATAAAATATGACTGCCATTAAAGCAGAAATTGTTATGCATTCTAAGAATTCAATGAGACCCATTTATAGAATTATGAATGGTATTGAGGAACACAGCATATTGAGTTCTTTATTGATAAACTATGCTATCTCCAATCTCATCGCTATCATATGTGATGTAGATTTATTTTTTTGTAAACTCTGTCTGTCATTTTGATATCTGTGGATCAACATTCCCATTAACACAGTCTGTCTTAGTCATGTACTATTGCTATGAAGAGACACCAAAACTATGGCAACTCTTAATAAGAAAATCATTTAACTGAGGCTTGATTGTAGTTTCAGAGGCCTATTATCAGCATGGAAGGAAGCATGGTACCATGCAGGCAGGCATGGTGCTGGAATATTGGAGAGTTCTACAACCAGATCTTGAACCTGCATGCAGAAGCAGAAGGAAGGAAAGAGACACTGGGCTTGGTGTGAGCATTTGAAAACCCAAAGTTGAACTCCAGTGACACATTTTCTCCAACAAGGTCACACCACCTAATCCTTGTCAAATAGTGCAACTATCTAATGACCAAACATTCAAAGGATGCTCCAGGGGCCATTCTTATTAGAATCATCATGTAATATTACACAAAATTGATGTTCCACATGCATGAGCACATCCGCAAGCACAGATGTCTAGCAATGGCTGTGCACATGTGACACAAGCCACATGCATAGTCATGGAACTTACATGACTTATATTGCACAGCTGCAACATTTCTCAAGACATTTGGAGACCAGATAACTGGCGGTCCTTAGAATTGCTGTACTGTTCTCTCCTACCCTCCTGGCAAGCGCTGCAGATAAAAAAGCACTAATGCAGAGCATAGCCAGCTGAGAGCTGAGAAACTGCCACGAGGCCCACAGTCATTCAGACAAGCTACACCTAAAAGGTCTCACTATAGCTCTGTGTTGTCTGGGGCTCTGGAGTCAGACAACATCTATTCAAGTCCAGGGCCTAGATTGAAGTAACTTAACAGCCACTGTTTCTCGAGCCACAAAAAAACAGACACAAGTAAGATACTTAACCCTTCCAGGCCTCTCCCTTTTTTGTGCAAAGATGGTAAGAGTCAAAACCCGTTTCTTTAGGAACTGTAAGAAGATTAAATGAATGAATACGTAGAATTTCAGGACAATAACTGAAGTAGCATTGTCAATTTCTGAATGAAAATTTGCTCCCTCCTTTTCTCTGTGCATTCTACATCTAGAGGCTTGATGGGTATGCACTCTGGGTTAATGCAACCAGGGTCTCGAGTACAATTTTCTTGAAAGCTTGTTAGTCTCGCTTTCACTACTCAGCCTGCCGTGTGTCCCTGACATCCAACTTTAATCACAAATGAACAAGATAAGAACTTGGCAATGGATCTGCATAATTTCACCGGCATACAAGTAAAATGGTTCTACATCTACCCGTGGCAGAATTCGACCTCCTAGTACAAGGGAGGCCACAGACATGGGGCTTCCAACTCCTCCACAGATGCACATTGAAATCCTGTGGGAAGTTAGAGAAGTAAAGAGTAACTCGGAAGAAGGGAGAAGAATGAGGGAACAGAATGTACAGTGGGAGGCAGAGATCGCTGGACTCCTGTGATTAATAAAGCAAATAAACCAGAGAGGAATAAAATATCTCTCAAGGAACACAATTTATATTTCACTGTTTTCCAAAAGCCCTCCCCCATCTACTAATTTATTTCAATTCAACATATATTTAGCAAGTTTAGCTTTTAATTGAACCTCTCATCCATTTATTCATTTATTTATTTACTTGGAAATATTAATTAACCAATTGCCATGTTTAAATAAAAAAAAAACACTTTGCTAAACACTGGCAAGGGACATTGAAATGAATAATAGACATTCTTTGCCATCAAGGACTTCATTAATGTACTAAATCATTCCCCAAGCATCAATTATAGACCTCTGATGAGCCACCACTGTGGAGAGCTCTGGGACACAGATAAAAGGCTGGGTCCTTGTCCTGGAACACAGTTGGATGGGATGAAGTTGATAAGTAAACAGACCATGGCATTTAGTTTGTCAGTTCCTATGACTGAACAAGGAAAAGCCACAATTTATTGTATATAAGCTAATAATCATTGAACAAGTGCTTTACATTTATTATACCAGCTCTCATTAAAAACCACAGAGAACAATTAATGTATAAGTCCCATTTGATATATGATAAAAGTGAGCCCGAGAAAGCTAAATAGCGTTCACCAAAACCTGGCAGCTAACGTGATAGAGCCAGTGCTCTGGTCCCAAACCTTGGAAGCCAGCGCCCTTTCTGTAATGTTTGAGAATTCCCACCACCCTGTTCAGAAGAACAGAGGAGATCTGCAAACCGGTAGGGCTAATGGGTTGAGAACACCATCTGGACCCCTGGAAAATATGAGACACTCCCAGTGAAATGGAAGCAAATATGGCTCAGAAGAAGAAAAGAGTATATCAAGGTTAAAGGTCATGGAAAAAAAGACTCACACGGGGATGGGGCAGTTTAGATACACATTGGAGAATGAGTTTAATCTAGGAATTTGTGGTGCATGGGGGAAGAGAAGACTTCCTGCAGAAGGAACAGTGTGGACAGAGGCATGGAACAGATGGCCATGAAGGGACACCAGGAGAATTAAGGGGAGAGTCCTTTGTAATGTAAGGTAGAGGCCATTAAGGAGGTGGTGGGGGGGGGGAGGGTAAATCACAGAGGCATATTACCAGAAACTACTTTTGTGGCTAGTATGGAATCATGATAGATTCTGAGTAGAGCAGTAGTAGCATCAGCACTTTGCATCTGAGGGAGGAGGACACACTGATTAGAGCAACTCTGAGATAAAGTCATGGCTGGCATTTTGCAGACAAAATGAAAAAGATGTATGAACTTAGTGGTAGATGTGACTCTTAAAGAGACATTGCCTCCTAAGGCATAGTCTCTCTGTGACTACTCAAAGCATTAGTTGAGGAAAAAGGGGTAGTTTAAGGTGCCCTGTGGGTTCAGAGACAAGAGGACCAGGACAATGATTCTTCCACAAATTAAGCTAGTAGTTTCAGAGCATGGTCTTGTGTGGGGCACAGATATAGAGAGACAGGTAACTAGACAAACAGGGAAAACAGGGACCAGAAAGGCAAGAGCAGAGGTGGAGTCTCAGGTTGAAAAAAGATACTCTCATAAGAGAGGACATAGTCATAACACAATATAGTGATAAGTCACTTCATGCTTCCACCTTGCAGACAAGCTCACTGAAGCTGATAAAGACTAAATCGCCAACAATTCATGGAGACTAAAGGTGAGAAATCATCCTTTGCTTGTTTATTCACTCAGCAAATACATATGCAGCAGCTACAATGGCTGTGTGTGCCTATGAAACAGAAATGAGAAAGGGCAGGGGCAGGAGGGTACTGTTGCAGAGTTTAGTAAACCTTTCTAGTGGCTAAGGAGGGTGCGTGAAAGGACCATGAGGAATCAAGAAGACCCTTGGGAAGAAGGCAAAGACTAAACTCTGGGCTGGGGGACTACAGAACTTCCTTTCTTTAAATCCATACCCAGGCCACATAGGTTCCTGTATGATGTCACCCTATCACTGGCCGATGTCATCTCTCACTTGTACTTTCTACCATGGTAGCTGACAGTTCCTAGAGGACCTCATGGTCCTTCTCCAGCACCTTCCAGGAGTGGAAAGATCCTGTCATCCCTCCTGGCCTGCCTGGTATTCCTCACCACTGAGCTTTACCTCAGAAATCTCACCTCCTCCCTATCGTCTCCCTTTCTAGGACCTCACTGAACTTTACACTGTAAGTCCTCGTGGTGTTTGCTTGTTTGTTTGCTCTAGGGATTCTACTATATTCTGATAGTGGTATAAGTGGTATAGCAGGTACCTCGGTGTCTATCCACCATCTGTAGTAAAACTCAGTACACAATCAAAGCCCTCGGAGTGCCTGGGGAGAGAATAAAGGAAGAAAAACTACAATTAATTACTCCAGTGATTATCAATTAAATGTGATATTAGAGCATTTTGAAATTGAATATGGGGATGGAGCAAAAAGAGGGCTTAGAGTGAATACAGATGGCTCATTTCTGTGGGATCCGCCTTAGCTCTAGGTTGTTCCAGAGCCGAGAAGCAGGAAGACAGCCACTGTAGACAGGGCTTGGGATATGCCAGACAGAGGGAACAGAAGATAAAGAAAACAAAAATTTGGGACTGATTGTAAGTATACTTTAGAGGTGGCTTTTCATGTTGGTTGAAGGAGCAATGGGGTGAGAAAAGAGAAAACAGGCCTGGTGGAGATTAAGAAAGAATGCCCAAGTATGGAGTTTGGGGAGGGTAGAATGAAGCAAATGGACTCTGGGGAGGCCTTGCAGAATTCCAGGGTTTCAGAGTTGAAAAGGTATGCTATATTTGAAGTTTGTATACCCAGTAGAGCTCAGAATTCGAACTCACTTGAAAATAAGATCTTGGTGGGTGTGATTGCATAAGATATGGTCATATTGGTGTAAAAGTGAGCCCTAGTCCCATTCAAGAATTGGCACTCTAACGACATGGGTGTACACAGGGAGCCAGCCAGCCATGTAAAGATGAAGGCAAGGACTAAAACAAAGAAGCCTCTTGAGGCCAAAGATGCTGGGACCCTAGAAGTGGGAAGAAGCAGGAGTGAC
This sequence comes from Mus minutoides, assembly GCA_902729485.2. NCBI lineage: Eukaryota > Metazoa > Chordata > Mammalia > Rodentia > Muridae > Mus > Mus minutoides. Next base: position 1,581,477 of record LR749505.1, on the reverse strand, counting down.
CCTTCTGCTACCACCCTAACCTTGGACTTTCAGCCTCCAAACAACATATCTATTGTTTTATGCTACTCATTCTTTTGACACTTGGTGGTCACAGAATCCCCAGAGACCCGAGAGCTCACATGCACAGTAAAGTATCCTCACTGGAGAGATCCTTAAGATGTAACAGCTACAAAGAAGGAAAGGGTCAATGGGGAACAGGATCAAGGGTATATTTTGCAGAGGAGGCATGAGAAATCTAAATTTGATTGGATTGCAATAGAAAACTTCTATTGGTTTGTCGACAATGTGGTGGAGAAATGCAAGTCAGAGGAAGAGAAAGCTTTACAGGTAGTTACAGTGATTTAACACAGCGGGTGTTGCCATTCATCAAATATCCAGCATGCATAGCTTCAAGGTGTGGGGCTTGAGTTGGGAAGCAGAGCAGAATGTTTGTGGTTCAAGCCTGGGGAGTTAGATTTTTCTGGTGAAAAGTAGTGGAAAAATAGTGCTTTTAAAATAGTGGCAGAAGAGAAGACAGCTGAGAAGTGGAGAGAGCAGCCATTGGCAGACTCAAGGCTGTCTGAGGGAAGAAGAAGAGATGAAGGAGAAGGGCTGTTCAGTTCAGCTGGATTTTGAGGATGTGGAATGTATAGGGGTGGTGAAGAATTCCACCCAAGAATGGGAAAGAGAAAGGAGCCTAAGATGTCAGGTTTCTGGTGGGAGTGAGACTGTGTAGTGGCTTGGTTTTACTATTCTGGGGGATTCCAAGGAGCAACATGTTTG
>LR749505.1:1435041-1548121 GCA_902729485.2 Mus minutoides | reverse complement strand
ACTGTCTGTTTGAATGAGGCTAAAATGGTCAAATCCATATGTACGGAACACTGGCTGTGACAGTCATTCTTTTGTTAATGCTGCAGGATTAGCATCAAGTCTAAATATGTGCGATGTCCGCAATTACCCAGTTGACACTGCACCAAAGAACAGGTCTTACATATTTAATAGGCTAAAACTCAGGTCAAAGAAAAAAAAAGAATATTCACTCAGTTTTGACTTGTCCTGATCTTTTACAGAATTGAGTTTAAGAAAATGAAATACATTTGCCACTATTTTGACTCCCATAGGGTTATAAGTGTGATGGAAGAAGAATGCTGTGTGTGACAAGGTGCTTCATTTTGGTGTTTGGGGTTTCTGTTACCTTCTGAATGACTGTGGGCTTAGACATTCAATTTATTCTTACTTAGCAACTTTTTATCCAGCTGTCAGAGGCATTAGATCTAATCACTGCCACTTTCTTTGGAGAACAGTAACCTCCGCGTGGCGATATTTTCCATCCCTTTCAGTGGTAGGAAAAGAGCCAATTAAGCCTCATCCTGCAGAGGTACAATGGCCAAACACACAAAGCGCAAACCTAGCAACTCCATTAAAGTTTTGCATCCATAGCCTGTGACACTGGAAAGAGGGAAGAGGATGCCAGTCACACCAGGTCTCCGAAAGTGAGGGTCACTTTCTCTTTTTAAATGAAGGGTACATGTAGTCCCCTGCCTCTGGTGAATTTCTTCTGCTTTCCTACAGAGCATGTGAAGAAGAGGAAGAGGAGAAAAGAAAAGAAGGGGTTAGCTTGGACCATGATTTTTTTTGCTGGTAATGGACGAATAATGGCTCATTCCAGGAAGACAGAGAAAATGGGCTAAATTAGAAACCATTTCACAAAGCTGGGCCTCAGTATCAAGTTGAGCCAAACTCAACCCAGCATAGCAATTTCCCACCTCCCAACTGTTTCTGCCTGTGCTCAAAGCTCCAATTACATCAGCCTGAGTACTTCTTGTAAACTCCAAACTCTGGCTTCTCTTGCTTGCCTTCCCTGCCCCCATCTTGTGCTCTCTCTGGCTCTAAAAGGGGAGTGTTGACTGTCAGTAGATTTGGGCTTCCTTCCCTCCTTCAGCTTTCCTGAGCTGCCTCCCTTTTCTCCAGTTTCCTTTATTAAAAATGCTAATTCTACCATTTTCTGCCTGGATCCCAGACAAACACAGTCAAAAGGAGCGAGGATGGGAGGGAACGGGAGCGCAGAAATGATCTGAACCAAGGAGCTGCTTTTTATCTGGCTGTCCCTCTCTGGATGCTCCCAGCCTTCCCTGAGGCTCACAGCAGTGCGAGCACAGCAGGAGTTGGGGGAGGAGGAAGAGGCTGAAAAAAAATTTTTTTTTCATTTTAAAATTAAAATCCTCTAAAAAGAAAAAAAATATGCTGTCCTTGTAACTTTGGCAGGGACTTTTGGCTTTTGTTCTCTTTGTGAGAGTGGCAAATTTCATCTTCTGTTCTGGAGGGCGAGAGAGGGAGAATGGAGGCATGCAATGTACCAGGCTCCATAGGAAGACCTAGAGGAAGAGAAGATGCAGAGGAATGATCAGAGGGATGTAGTGAGCTGGGAGTGAGTGCAAGGATGTGATGGCAGTGAAAGCACAGAAGGGAAAGAGGAATGCTAATAGGAGACTAGGGCCAGCAGAGCCAAATAGGGAAGCAAATGAAGAATAAGGAAAACAGTGGAAGACAATGAGGAACTGGAGTGGATGCAGAAAAACTGCATAGAGAAAAGGATGCTTGGGGAAAACCCCAGAGATCAGCTATTCATACCCCACATCACCAGGTATGTGGTACAGGATTTTGTCCATCAGTCAGGCAATGCAGAGATGTATGGGGTGCCCATACTTCCCATATTATCTAGTAAACATCAATAGCACATGCTCAGCCTTCATCTTTCTTTTATTTCATCCAGTTTCCTGGTTATATCTACTTAAAAATCCTTATCACCCTGAATCATGACATTGTTATCATACAGACATTCCTACGACACGGACACATCTCATGTAAGTATGTTTACCAAGTTCTACCCCTCACATTTGTTCTTCTCTCTCTCTGTAAACTAATGCCTGACCCCTCATAATTAGTTTTGGTATTCTCCACCAAAGACCCTCATTTTTCTGAACTTCAGGTAGTAAAACACCTTTTACATTTGACTGTGAAAACCCTAGAGGCCATTATAAGTGGTTGTCCTAAGCTGGGAAGAAAGAGTTCATTGAAGAGGAAATAAATGCACAAGCTGCCATCAGGAGGCCTGATCCCAGATAATTCAACATTAATCAGCTGTGTGACCACCTGGATTAGTGTGAAGCCTGTTTTAGCTCTGACAGTCTCAAGACCTGATCTTCTTTAAGTCCTCGGGAGAGCAGTACACTGGGGGATGGGTTTCAGAGCCTCCCAGCCTTGGACTCAACTCTTGGCTTCACACAACCACAAGACAGGTAGTAATTTATTTGACCTTCTGGTGGTGATGTCCTCAGAGGCAAGCTCAGGGTGATAATGCCACCTTCTGAGGGGAGCCTCAGGAATAAACATCAATTCTCCAAGGTGACTCCGCAATTGTCACAACTTCGCTAGGCTGAAGGAAATACCTACAAGTTTCATTTACTACTATTTATATCTACAACTTAGGGGCCATTAGGAAAAGTAGTAGCCATACGTTTTAAGTAGGCTACTGTTTGGTTGATAATTTAAAAATACCTTACAATGGCCCTGTAAAATGGCAGCTGTGCCCCATGAAGAGGGCATGATGTAAGACAGGGGTTCTCAACCTTCCCAACTCTCTGACCCTTTAATGCAATCCCTCATGTTATGCTGACTCCCAGCCATAAAACTGTCTTCAGTTCTACTTAACTGTAATTTTGCTACTGTCACATATCATTATAAAAATATCCATGTTTTCCCATGGTCTTAGGCGATCCCTGTGAAAGGGTTGTTCAGTTCTCCAAAGGGATCTCAAACCATACCTTGGGAACTGCTGATGTAAGCAAATCATGGGTAAAATTCTTTGTTAAGAACACAGCAGGCCTCCAACAAATGGCAGCACTTTCTGCTGCTAATGGGAATTGTCAACAGCATCTGAGTTGGACCTAAAGAAGTAAATTAAAGTCGATCTTATCCAGATTCATTTACCGCCCCCCCCCCATAGTATTAAAAATATGGGACTGAAGGACTCAGAAAATATTTCATAAGTCAAGTACTGGCACACTACCTTGAAGAAATTGTGTGTGTGTGTGTGTGTGTGTGTGTGTGTGTGTGTGTGTGTGTGTGTATGCTCATGTGCATGTGTTTACATGTATGAATGTATATGTATGTATATGTGTATGTGTGTGCACATGTATATATTGTATATGTATGTATATGTTTATATTTTATTCACATATTATATATAAGTATATATAAACACAGAATACTATATATATGTATTTATATGCTATATGAAAAATTCTAAATATAACCATTTTGAGTGAGAATTCTGTCTTAAATCTCACTAGGAACATCCACCACTGCCCCCTTGTGTGACTGACATGAAGAAACAGCCTAGATGACTATAAGCGAGCACTGTACTGGTTTGTACATACTCAGACAGCAAGAGAAACACCTGCCTTCTTTTCCTCTCCCTTGGGACTTGCCATCTCATCTGAGATGGGCTCTTTTGCAGTCTGTGCTGGGTGTTTCTTAGGTGGAGGGTGCTAAAGAGGGAGTGACTCAGAAGGGTAAAGAAATCCCAGTTGCTCTTCCTCTCCAAAGCAACCACAGAGAGATGACAGCCACCAGCTCTGCTCATTCATTCTGATTTAATGCTTATGCTGCAGTGCTGTGGGATGAATCGTGCCTTCCCCGAAATCCAGATGCTAGAGCTCTCAGTCGCTTTGTGACTATTCTGGAACAAAGGCCTTTAAGAAGGAATATGGGGTTGGAATCTTATTCAGCAGGACTAGTGTCCTTAGAAAAAGATGATGGGGAGTCCCAGAGTTTCCTTGACTGTGTAAGGACACAGTGAGAGTGTATCTATCTGGAGGTCAGCTGCGGTTACCTAAGAAGCACTTCATCCTGGGTCATGTAACCTCTCCAACTGTGAACAAATCAAATAAACTTATGATGTCCAAGTTGTCTAATTCACAGGTTTGTTTCTTTTTGCTTTATTATCTTTATTTATCCTTGGTGGATTTTGTACATCTGTATAACATATTAGACTATATTTATTCCCACTCCTCCTTGGACTTCTCCTAGAGCACCTCCAGCCATGTCTCCTTCCCAAGTTCATTTCTTCCTTTTTAATTCATTGAATCCAACGCATGCTGTTCAAAGCACATGGTGTAGGGCCACTCATTGTAGCACAAGCCACCTACCAGGGGCCACTTCCCTCAAGAAAATCAGCAATCTCTATTCTGGCAACCTTGAGTTGCCAAGTCTCCTCAGCTAGGGCTAGACGTTGTGCCACCTCTCTCCTCCGTGAAGCGATGCTGTGATTTTGTGCGGACATCCACAGCTGTCGAGAGTTCATGAGCACAGTATCCAGAAGACAGTTTGGTGACCTTCCTCCCCAACTTTACAATCTTTCCAGTTTCTCTTCCCTTCCACAATGTTCTCTAAGCTACATGGCCAGGCATGGCTTTGATTGTTGTTGCTCTGGGGTGTTGTTTTGTTTTAGAGAGATGTCTCTCTAAGCCAGGCTGACCACAGACTCACGACAATCTCCCTTCTTTGCCTCCCGTGTAAAATTACAAATATAAGCCACAATAGCCAACTCGATATTTTTTATGGTAACTGTGGATGACTAATACAAACACTCTCTATGACCAAACAAGAAGGTGACATCACATGCACATCACAGAACCAAATAAGGAGCAGCTCCTGCCTGCCCATAAGAAGGTTAAGGTCCTGCGCAAAAAGGCTGATAAGAACACTGTTCTGAGCTCTCACTTTGGCCGTGTGTAAGTGCTGTGGTCCTCCAGGGAGGAAGCTTTTAAATCATGACTGTGCTGACAGGAGACTAGAAATGAGCATCTTGGGAAAGCTCTGTGGGCTGAGTTAGAGGTAGCTGGGAACAGGATGATGTGTATCCATAACCCTGTTTTCCTCCACCCCATATCTTGTAGCTATTCCAAGAACATTCTCTTCCCAGAAATCCCTCTTCTACAATATCTATCTGTATCTGTGTCATAGATACACACTCAAGTGATCCGAGCTAAGCTGATGAAGACTCTATTAGAACCCATTTGCCGTAGGCTGAGCCTTTGTCCCATCTGTCCCCATATGAAGGAGGCAGCATGGCCATTGTATTACCTTCTACTTTATATATGTAAGTCGCCGTTCAGGTGTTTCCATCATGTTTGTTTATTCATCTCAACTCACCCATTTGTCGGTTTCACAAACATTTAAAACTAGCTTCTAATTTCTCTGCACCCAACTCTCTTAAACCTTATACTTTATGCATGTTGCACCAGCTCTATGACAACTGTGGGTTTCATCATACGTGTGAAGAGATTCCTTATTTCCTTGTTTGAGTCTGATCCTTGTCAGAGACTTGGGTATGTAAGGTGTGTGTGTGTGTGTGTGTGTGTGTGTGTGTGTGTGTGTGTGTAAGAAAGGAAGAGATACAGGGAAGTAAAAAGACAGAAAGAGAGAAGAAAGACAGGCCAGGGAGAGAAGGAGAAAGAGGGAAGGAGAGAGAGAGCCCACCCCAGCTTCACACACTCAGATGTGCATGGGAAATGAATTTAACAAACCCTGTGAAATTAAGGTACTGGCAACAACAACAACCAATCATAAAATATGCTCCCCCGCCTTCCTGCTAACATTCACCGCACATGGACTGCTCACTAGCCTTGAGCCACAGCTTTCCTGCCCCCCCCTACAAAGCTGAAGTTGAAATTTAATTGCCTTTGCCATGATAACAGGTGGGGGCCTTTAGCAAGAGCTTAGGTCATGAGGGTCACTATGTTCTCCTAGGTGTGGATGAGTTATCACAGGAAGATTTCTTATAAATATGATTTGGCTTTATTTTACTCTCCATGATATGGTAACTTGTCCTTCCTCTGTTATTATGCAGTAAAAAGTTCCTTACCAGCAACTACCATGTGCTTTTAGACTTCTCAGCCTCCATACTGAAAAGAAAAAAGTCTTCTATGGTTTATAAATGACATAGTCTATGGAATTCTTTTACTGCAGTGCAAAACTGACCAAGAATAGACCAAGTAATGATATGACAAACATTTGAAGTATGTGTGACTTTGTAAATGGAAAATGTGAAAAGGATAGATGATTTGAAAGGAACATGTGGACTGACCCTACATTTCCATGATTGCAGCATTGAGAGTGATTCTGATAAAGAAGGACTTGGAGATAGAAGCTATAGTAAAGTCTTTGGAAGGTCACCCCATAGTTGTGACTGAATTGGTGATAGAGACAGAGAAGACCTTTGTTATGATATGTGTACTAGATGTACTCCAATCGAGAAGACACAAAATGCATGGATGTCTCACTCCATGACATTGTACTCTTTCGAGGTCATAGTAGGCTTGCAAGACCAGCATGTTACCTTGTCTTATGACCTGACCACCTTCTAAAAGTTCCTACCTTTTAAAGTTTTCACCAACACTGCAACAATGGGTTGAAATTCAAAGCACATGAACCTCTGTGGACTCAAGTACATGCAAACAGGACAAGGTCTTTGTAGGGGTCCAAAGAGGGTGAGTGATTGAAAACTGGGTTGAAGGTCACCTTTGTCATACAATTGCAAAGAACTCAATAAAGTTGTATCCCTGTCCCATATGGAACTTTATGGAAGGCAAAACTTAGGAATGATGAACTAGGATAAGTGGTCCCAGGCATTGAAACTTTACTTTTATTTGGCTATTTTCGTCACATACAGTGAGACTAAGAACAGAGAGATGATTTAAAGATGAAGTGTGTAATTAAAATGTAATCAGATTGGGAAAATTTGGAACCTCAAATAAAGGAAGACCATAGGACAAAGACACTAAGGCACTGAGCTATCTCCTCCTTCTCCTTAAAGGCTCAGAGATCTAAAAGGGTAGAATAGTTTATGAAGAGATGATCTGGAGGCCCCCCTATGGGTCCATTGCCTGGAACCTACAGGGGCCAGTGCTCTCCATTCTTTGACAGGTTTCCTAAACCTCAGCTTACCTGATCCCAGGTAAAAATTGACCTATATCACTCTGGCTGTTGATCTGGAAGGTAGAACTAGCAAATCATGGCAAAGTCCACATGTCCAAATTCCTAGGTCTTCAGGCTCTCTGAATGTAAGAACTAGAAAGGCATCATAGCTCTCTTGGGTAAGAGTCCAAAGGATGCTGAAGGGGAAGGTGTCTGGACAAAGTCCAAAGGATGCTGAGGGGAAGGTGTCTGGACAAAGACTTGCCCATGAAGTAGAGCCACTGCAAGGAGCTTTTACATACTGAAACTTTTGGGATGGGGCCACACTCAAACCCCCAGAAAGGTAAAGATACCAGCATGAAGTGCCAGCTTAGGAGAGCACAGGAATGGAGCTCTAATCCTAGAGAAAGGACCTAGATATAAAGACAGAGCAATTAGAGGTTTGGGAGCCAAGTCTAGTGTGCCCCACTGGAAAGCATGAACTTGAATAACATCTTTCTGCCTTAAGACCCAATGTTTTCCCTGTTAGGTTTTGAGGTTCTTTGGGGCCACTTCCTCCCACACCCCATTTTATTGCCTATTGCTTTATTTTGGACCACATATGTTACTCTGTTCCTATCTTACCAGTGCATGATGGAAGCAGGAAATTTGAATTCACCGGCTAAATGCTGGAGGAAATGTGATTCAAGATGAATCACACTTGAATGTTATCTATATCTAGATCAGATGACACTTGGCCCTTTCTACTATGAATTTTATGTTGGGATGAATTGAGACTTTGGGGCTATTGGGTAAAATGAAACTATTTTGTGAGAAAAACACAAGTTTGAGGGGTCCTGGTGTGGTTTCAAATATCCTCTTTAATATTCATTCTGGCTGGGAGGTTGTAATGCATGCCTTTAATCCCAGCAATTCAGGAGGCAGAGGCAGGTGGATCTCTGTGAGTTTGAGGCCAGCCTGTTCTTCAGAGTGAGTTCCATGAAAGCCAGGGCTACACAAAGAAGCCCTGTCTTAAAGAGCCAGAAACAAACAAACTAACTAATAAATGAATAGGTAGGTAGGTAGGTAGATAGATAGATAGATAGATAGATAGATAGATAGATAGATAGATAAATAGACAGATAGATATCCATGCTGACATTTAATCTCTATGTTAACAGTATGAAGAGTATTATCTCAGGAATCAGTAACTTAATGCTACAGCTGTGTTTCTCAGTCTTCCTAATGTTGTCTGTGACCCTTTAGTACAGTTCTTCATGTTCTGGTGACCCCCAAGCATAAAATTATTTTCACTGCTACTTTCTTTATAACTGTAATTTTGCTACTGTTATGAATTGTAATGTAAATATCGGTGTCTTCCTGTGGTCTTAGGCAACACTTGTAAAGGGTTGTTGCATCCCCAAAGGGGTCTCACCGCACAGATTGGAAATCACTGCTCTAGAGCAGGCCTCTTGTAAAAGCAAGTTGGCTTAGGTGTGCTACATTATTTGAGGTTTCCTGTTCTACTGCCATTGCACAAGTAGCCACTCTCAAATGCTAACACCATTAGTCTTTCCAGCCTCTAGAGCTAAGAAAACCTCTAGTGCTTATAAATGACCTATTCTGTGCTATTTTTTATACATCAAAAGGCATTAAAAATCTTGTGTATACTATATAGTTTCTATCCAAAATAGTCTTTATGTAAAGTTTTGTCCAGATAACTAATGCAAAAACTTGCTTTTAATTTTCTTTCTTGCTCATTTCAGCTGCCTTGCCCCCCTCACTCTTATTGCTCTGGGACCACATCTTCATGGATAAGCTGGGTCTAGGGGCTTCGGCTAAGACAACCTCATACAGATAGTTTCTACTTCAGGATGGTTAACTGTGCACATGAGTTTATGTAGGAGGCTATATTGTATGCAACTACTTGAAAGTATACTTTGAATTCTGAGTTTTGAGTTTGAGATTTTTATGTGAAATATGTGAAATAATGTGAAATGGGATTTTTTTTCTCTCATGATGTTGGACAAAGTCGGCTCCCTGTCATGCCACACAGTTGCCAGGTAAATGAGTAAAACTCTCCAATACTGAGCTCCAATGCTGGGTCCATGGGTCATGAATATGAAGTGACCCTTTATACTTCTGAGTATTGGAATTAGAGGTATGAGCCACCACGCCAGACTAAATACATTTTGACCTATGGAATTTTGGGGCATGGGTTAGGTTTACTGGGATGTGTCACTAATATTATTTGAGGGACATCTGCACTTCAATTTACCCAGTTATAAAATGCAGACGGACATTGACAGTACCTCCTTATAAGTTTGTTGTAGAGGCTAGATGAATTAAGTGCTTTGAACAGGGTCTACTATACCATAAGCCCTGAATGATGGCTGGTTGTGGGTCTCTATCTCTTTTTCTCAGGTACCTAAGATAATACTAGAGACATCAGTAAGGGCTTTCTAAATGAATAAGTAATAACTGTGCTCTACTCTAGTGGCGCTTGGAAGACAAATGAATTAAGTCATAAAAGAATACCATGTCATAAAACAGTGATTTCTCCTTAGGAGACGGGAGGACTTAAACACCAGGTGTCATGCAGAGGTTTGATAGAGCTTGCATACTTAACCTGAAGTGCAGCGATTCACTTATTCACTCCCAGAACAGTTATGTGGCACTTAGTAATGAGTATGACAGGAAACACCACAGAGTTATAAAAATAAAAACGGCATAACCCTGAACTGGCAACTTGGTGTAACAGGGGCACAGGGAGACAGACACACAGATGATTATAGTTACCAGATTATTCTAATTATCATTTGAAACCAATAACATAGACAGGAATGTATATAACAGGACAGGCAAAGGGTTTCTTCTAGACTGGATATCATAGGTAGGCACCGCAGAAAAAGCATCTCAATATAGACTTCAACACTAAGAAGGTGCTTGGGTGCCCAGAAAGAGAGAAGTAGAAGAAGGTTTCTCAAATGCTGCATATCTGCAGGCAAAGGTATTAGAGACATGGGCATAGCATGGTACATACACGGCCTCTGCAACAGACTCACTGCCATAGCATTTCAGACAGAGAGTGATTGGAATGAGAGGGCTGGAGGGCTTGGCAGAGATGTGGACAGGGGAAGCTTGTAACTCATCGTTGACAGCTTCAAATTCCTTTTCGGTAGGGTCACAGACACGACAGATGAATTGGAGGGAGAGTGTGAAATGGGAAGATCTTTTGATAAATCTTTTTGGTGGCTGCAGAAGAAGGACTTGGGGACAATTAGGGAGGTGGGAGCCAGATAGTAGCCAGTCAAAGGACACAATGAGAGATAAAGCTTCTTCCCAGAGAGTTGTGGTCTTACAGATTAGTCTATGTCCTTGTGTGAGAAAGCCACTCAATAATCATGGGGAGGGGGTATTCTGTGCAGAACTGTGAGGAGGTATCCCAGGGGCCTGGCCTCCTCACCAGTCTCTTTTCTTAAGAATTTTCTGGAGTCTCGCCGTGGATCTTCCTAAGAAAGCAGAGTATGTTGTCTTAGTTAGAGTCCTAAGATATCAGAACTAAAATCTAATGCCAAAATTTGTACAGAAATTGAAAATATGGCCTTGGAAACATAATTGTGTTATTCTCATTAGCCAAATAGCTTTAAGGGGAGGGAGACAGAAAGTTAGAATAAAGGTGCTCTCTAGCTCATAAATAAATAAAACATAAAACTCAAGGCCATAGTAAAATCAATCAATCAAACAAACAAAAAACTCAGTAACTAAAGAACCAAACAAAAACTGAAAAACAACATGAACAAAGACAACCAAAACAACACCAAGAATCAAACTAAGGTCCTGGTAATCTCATACACACACACACACACACACACACACACACACACACACACAAACATACAGGGAGGGCATGAGGGGGAGGAGAGAGAGAGAGAGAGAGAGAGAGAGAGAGAGAGAGAGAGAGTTAGTTTTCCAGCTGCACAGCTACCATGATTATCAATCATATTTTCAATATCTCCATCCTCAGAACCATTTCTTTTTTCTTACCAACCTTTATCTCATAGTGCCTTAGGTTACCAACTCAAACTCCAACCATGCCCTACATTCTATATCTCAGGCCATACTAAATTTAATTTCTAAGTTTGTTGAAGATAGCGAGAATGGGGGAAAATTCTGAGATCGCATCATCGACCTCCTCCCTGAGCTTTTAGTTCAAAGGATTTGTGGTTTAGGCCCAGAAAACAGTAGACTTAATGCATGTATATGCTGCTTTTTCCCCCTCCTCTCAATTCTCTGGTGCACAAGGGTACAGCAGGAGGTGCTGGGAAACAGAGTCTTTGATGATGTGCTCTCCCTGCTGTGAAGACTAATGATTTCAAAGAAGGCATCTGCCATGCTGGGGGCTTCCATAGAAAAGGCTGACTGCAATGTAATTAGGCAAGAGGGCCTGGGTTTAGAATATTGTGTCCAACAGCACCCTCCCCTGCCCAGTGCAAAGCCCAATCTGGAGAAGAGTGAGACAGGGCTTTTGAAGAGCAGGATTGTCTTTGAAGCTAGCAGCGAAATGAAAAAAAAAAAAGTCAAAAATCAAACTAAATAAAACCCAGGCTGCCCACGGCCTGCTAGACAGTAGTCTGAAGTTCAACAGTTTTGAACAGGGAAGCAAGGCCTCTCTTCTAAAAACCATTTCTCTAGAAAGTGTTGTGTCTGATGCTAGAGCCCCTCATTCTAAAAGGAAGAACCATATAATGCTATTGGCATGGCTGTGACCAACCATCTCTGGGATGGTTGCCTTTGCCTTCCCTGGTTCTGTCATTTACAACCTTCCAGTTCTGCAACCTGAAGAGAGCTGCGCCCATACTAAACCAGCACAGCCTATTCCTTTTCGTTATTTCCTAATCAACACGGCATAGCACATAGCAACTGGGTGTTTGCAGTGTACTTGGTTATTAGAAGTAAGCTAGGGATAATTTAAAGACGACAAAGAGATGCACGGAGGTCAAATTCAAATGTTACAAGGATGTGAGCCTTTGTGAATTTTAGAGCCAGACTGTGAACTCTGAGTGGTGATGTCACTTCTTAAGGCGTCTCCATGAAACAGTTACTACTAATTAATTCATAGGGGAGGAAGTGGAGATGGCAGTGAGCTTAGGGAGTTGCTTGAGGGAAGTAGGTAGTTAATAAGGGGAAGTAGGTAGTTAATAAGGGGAAGTAGGTAGTTAGGGAGAATTGGAAGCAGATGATTGGTATATGTTCTTCTGGATTACTCCATATAGACTAAAACTTCTTGTCTCTGAATTGAACTAGACCTGAATGTCTCTCTATCACTAAAGTGTGGATAAAACACAAGCAAACAATCAAACAAAGAAAAACAGTCACTCCTTCATGACCCACACATAAATATCTATTCTGTGAGTCCATATCAGGAACCTCCCTAGAAGCCATTATTTAAGTTTTGTTGGATATCCATTGTGTATATCTGGGACGCATTATCAATAATAAGCCCTGTTCCAAAGCCTTATTAACTAACCGAATGTCAAGACAAGATAGCACAAAAGACCGAGTGGCACAGGAGAGTGGACAGTAAGCATGCGTCAACCAAAGATGGAGGTGGCTTCCAAATGGGGATCTGGGAAGGTTTTTATGGTGGAGCAGTTATTTGGGCTTGAAAAAAAAAAAAAAAAAAAAAAAAAAAAAAACCCTGTAGAATAGCAGAACTAGAGAGAAGAAATGTCCTGAGCCTGAGTGGAGAGGGCTGTGTGAAGAGTGCTTCAGTAGGGTTATGAAAGATGTTGGGATCACCTTGGGAGGAGTTGCTTTGAGAGACCTCGCTGAGTGTTTCTGTTGGGGTCACACTCATCCTCATTTCACATACAGCCTATGGCCAGACTTCTGAGGTCACCATACCTCCTTCTGGTCCTACTGTAGAATCTCATGCAAATTATGTAACCCCTTGTGTCCTGGTTTCCTCACTACTAAAATTTGCATAGGTGTGCATGTTCATAAAGCACTTACAAAGAATGCCTGCCACCAAGAAAGCACTTAGTAAATATGACCTGTTACTAGTCAAACTAGATAAGAGACATAAACATCTAGAGTAGTTCATCGCTTAGAAGGATATATATGACATGTGGTCTCCCTTCCTCACTCTTAGAGACCATGGGGCACATGTACTTTGTTGATGTCTGAAGCAGTTTAGATCTCTGTATTAAAGTCCATCTATTGATCATGCGATTTTCTAAAATCCAAACACTCCCAGGTCCTAGCAGGAAAATGCCAACTGACAGCCTCAAGGCTAGACAAAGAACTGCAGGCCGCCAAACACTGCTCAGAAGTACTTTTCTCCTGGGAAGAGTCACTTTGTTGGCTATCTAATACCAATTGTCAGTCTTAAAACCATGTAGGTTATATTTACATATTTAGGAATAGATAGATATACACACATACCATACATATGTTTAACAACCAATTAAAGATAAAGAAGTCATGAATTTGGGAGTGAGAACAAGGTAAAAGGGTCATATAGGAAGGGTTGCATAGGAAAGAAAAGATGGGAAATAGAAATTATAATTTCAAAAAAATTTTAAAAATAAAATAAAAAATACTGCTAAGTAGTCTGAGTTGTTTTAAAGGCAGTGCACATCAATTATTCCATCATAAGGGAGGTGGAGGCAGGCAGATCTCTGAAGCTCACTGGAAGGACCCAAACTAGAAGAATTAGTGAACTTCAGATTCAGTGTGAGGCTCTGACTCAAAGAAAACAAAGTGGAGAGTGCCCAAGAAAAACACTTGATGCCGAATTTTAACTTCATATACACGTATACCTATCATACTTCTCTCTCTCTCTCTCTCTCTCTCTCTCTCTCTCTCTCTCTCTCTCTCTCACACACACACACACACACACACACACACACACACACACACATACACACACAAACACACAGACACTGGGGGTAGGAAGAGAGAAAGAACAGTTGGAAGATTTAGGCACTTTGAGAAGAAATGTCTCAAAATAGTTATCCTGTACACAATGATCTGAAACATCAGAAAACTTAAGATCCAGTCAGCCCACATCTGAAGATGTTATTTGTTCTCAGTACAAATAATTATAGTTTTTAATCTACATCAAGCTCTCCTAGAAATTAGGAGCAGGGCATAGAAAAAGGGAGTAAATACACTTCTTTTTCTTCCAAAGGACAAAACAGCCCAAGTAGGTGAAAGTCACAGGGACACATATTTTCATTCAGCCCCAAGTTCTGTTTAAGGATTTGTGTTACAACAATACAATGAGCTGCCACATGAAATTCCATGGTCCCTGTCACTAATGATGTTCAAACAGTGGCTGGAAGGCCATCTGCTACATGGAGTGGCACATTGGATTATCTGACCTTGATGTGGGCTCCCAACACTGAGATTCTAGACTTGTCAGTGATCCAGCTGATGCACTCCTGTTCTTATCCCTAAAATTAGATATATGACTCACCCCTTCCATGAGAGAAACTAAAATTTAATAAGGTTTTATATAAGACCTGCAGTTACCTTTAGAAAACATAGGCCTGATTACATCTTCCCAAACTACACCCAAACTTGATAATCCTAAATTGGTCACTGGCTTTGTCCAAGAAAGATTTATAAGATGAGCACATCCTTTTCATTTATTTGACACATGTTGACTGAGTCCCTATGTTCCTGGGAGTGTGCTAGGGTACAATGACATATGAAACATTATTTTTTCCACTATGTAATTTACATTCTGGTGGTATGTTCAGCTAAACTTACCTGCCAAATTGACATTAAGATTGCATCATTTGGTAAAAGATCAAAGAGCACAAAATAGGTCACAACTAATGTTAAACATGATTTTAGCATTCACTGTATACTGATCCAGCACTTAGATATTTATGAATATTATTGAGTACAACACATCTTTTTTAGGTCTTCTCAATAATCCTTGCGATAATTTTATTGAATAGATGACATTTTTGTCCTTAATGACAATGAAATCAAGGCTTATAAAAGTCATAAAATTACCCCAACACAAAGGTCTTTTACAAAAAAAGATTTGACCCTATGTCTGTCAGACCCTGTCTCTTTCATTATGTTACACTGTCTCCTGTAGTAAAGGTTAAATGTGAACTGGTCAGGGCTAGGAAGGGGGCTCAGTGGTAGAGTGCTTGTTTAGCATGGAAGAGGTTCTGAGTTCAATTCCTAGCACCTAAAATACAATACTAAAATGAGTGGGTAAATATCAACTCTAGTGGGTTGGAAGTATGCAGTTTCCTGGCTAAACAGCATGCAGTCTGTTAAGAATACCAAAAACTATGCCTGAAAGAAAAACTTCTGGGTTTGTCTCAGATGACCTTGTCCCTAGGTCAAGTAACACGAATCAAATAGGTAAGTCTGTCTTTCAGATGGCAAAAATATGTTACTCGCTGGACAAGGGCTCTGAAATTTGCTTAGAGCAAGGCCCTGTCTCTGTGTTTCAATCACCACCTATAGGTGCTGCATGCACTGTTCTAAGACGACCATAATGACTATATGCCGGCAATGATGTTGCACTAAGAATAGCACAAAGATACTCAGCAACAAATGCCTGTCCTCACAGACAGTTACAGCCTAGGGCCCCTCAGGCTCTATCCAGCTGAAGTGCCATTTTACCTGAATTGGACAGAGGCCAATAGCGCGCTTACCGTGCTTAGGCCTGCAGCAAGGCCCCTCTAGTGACTTGTTATCCTCCCTCGGATACTATGTCATTCTGAGAGATTCTCAACTCAGAACACATACTTACTGCTTGACTCTAGCCTCAGCTCCTGAAGTCTCTGTCCATGGAAATCTAAAGCTAAATTATAGTCTTGTCTGTTTCCATCTCAAGTCTCTTGGGAACAACTGCTCTTGAAGTGTTTGACCAAAGAAAAATCTTCTGTAGGGACTAGTATGATTTTATATTTTTGCCTATAAAATGTGGACAACAGTCTTGCCCTAATGTTTTGAAGTGAGAATTAAATCTCATCTAGCAGTGTGTTAGCAAAATCGATGGTCAACTTCACGCAATTTAGAAAGACCCAGGGAATAAACATATATTTGAGGGACATTCAGGACCTAGGTAACTGAGTTAAGAAGACCATATTGACTGGCGGTGGTGCCATCCCTTGGGCTGGGGTCCTAGGCTACATAAAAAAGTAGAAAGCTAGCTTATCTCTTTCCTCTTTCCAACTGTGGGTGTAATGTGAGTGGCCAGCCACCTTTGCTCTAACCTCTGCCACTATGATTGTACCTGCCAACAGTGAACCATCCTGAAGTTGCTTTTTGATAGATATTTTGCCACCACAACAAAAAGTCACGAATATAAGTACATAGATGGGTGGCTGCAAGGTCCATGTAAAAGCCAGTTTGTCACCATGAATATTATCATCACGCATGTCACACCCATGCCCACAAGGCAGAGGACAAGGACTGATTTAATAACAGGCATATGAAAAGTTATGATTCACTGGTAATGTCAATTAAACTCTAAGTTGGCATTTCCCAGAGTGGACTATGTTCCCTCTGGTGGCCATCTCACAGCAGTAAACTCTGATTCCACTTAAAGCCAGTGTTCTCACATGATTATAAAGAAAAGAGTCCCTGCTGTACATCAGCGTGGATGGACGGACTCCATGCTGAGAACTAGCATCTGGGAAGCCCTGTGGGAGACTTGCATCTCTAGAGCTAATTGGGCTAATGCAACCTTAGGGCTTGTGTGGCTCTTTGTAGCCTCATTTCACAGTCCTCTACAACAGAAGTCTGGGGACTCCAGAATGCAAAGGTCTTAAATCCAAAGCCCAAGCATGAGTGGCAGGCTGGGCATCGGCTGTACTTCCTCAAGCTGTCACACGAACCTCAGCATGGGAAACCCTGTGGAAGGGTTAATAAACTAGGTGGGAAGAAGACCACTGGGAAAGGAAAAGGTGATTCCAGTTGTTGAACTCCATTGTGGTATAATGGAAACAACCTGGATGCCAGGGTCAGGGGTCAGGTCTCTGTGATACTGACCAATGTACCAATGAGTCTCAAATAATATAAAGGTTCTAGTGTTTGTGTGTGTGTTTGCATGTGTGTGTGTGTGTGTGTGTGTGTGTGTGTGCATGTGGTATGTGGTGTATGTGTGATGTATAGTGTGTGTGATGTATGTAGTATGTGTGTGTGTGGTATGTAAGTGGTGTGTGTGTGGTATGTATGTATATGTGTATGCAGTATGTGTGATATGTGTGTGTATTTGTATCTCTCTCTCTCTCTTTCTGTGTGTGTGTGTGTGTTTGTGTGTGTGTGTGTGTGTGTGTATTTACTTCAGAGGATGAAATTTTAGGTGACCTGAACTCTTTTATTTTTTTTGCTTCTATTTTTTTCTCATAAATTTTTTCTGCCGTATGCATTTTTTTATGATATGAAGGGAAACAAAAGATTCAAAATGAGATATGCAGTGGCAAAATTATATATATATATATATATATATATATATATATATATATATATATATATATATATATGGAAAATAATTATAGCATGAGTGATTGAAAAAGAATCTAAACTACTTGTCTGGAAAGAATAAACCATAAGATTACTTTTATGGAAATTGCTTTCCCCAGAAATTGTAGGTGGTATAAATATCACTAATTGCCCATCTCTTAAAAAATCCAGTTTGTAGGATTTTTATTAAGACATCACACACATGTACACACACACACACACACACACACACACACAGAGTTTATTTATTGATTTCAATTTTGGGAAGGTGTGTGTGTGTGAGTGTGTGTGTAATGTATATTCAGAAATATGTGCAAGAGCCAGAGAATGATGCTGGTGTCCTGTCTGTCATTCTGTCTTATTCCTTTGAGATAAGTCTTTTACTGAACCTGGAAGTAGTGTGACAACCAGCCTACCAGGATGCTCCGGCGTGTAGCATCCACAGTTCCAGGCACACGTGGTCATGCCCAGGTTAGTTGTGGGTTCTGTGCTGAGACTTGAACTCGGGTCCTTGTGCTTGCTCACCCTCTAAACCATGTCTCTAGCCTCTTACGGTGATACACTTAACAAACCTATTCAGCATGGTATTTAGTCTTCCGTGCAATAAATCACAAGAATTAATTAGTACTGCATGAAAAAATTGTTCAGTATTTGCGAGCACTGATGCTATTCTATACTACTACAGTAAATGTGTACGCCACTTCTTCTTGTTCAAACAGCTTTTTTATTATACTGACTTACAGAAGTGTTTACTGAAGACTTGATCTGAATGCTAGACTTAAAAAACACTCATTTCTCCTAGCTCACTATAATAAATAGGTTACAAAATTGAGTGTTTTCCATAAGACATCGAGACTAATTTCCTTATGGAAAATTTTGAGAAAAAAAATAATGCACTTTGAGGATACTTGTAATGATCTGCTTTGTATCTTTCCTGCTTTTCGTGACTGTTAAAGGTTAGACATATTCATTGTTAAACTGAACGAAACAATAAACTATATGCAAATGAAGGACGGTGGCACCAGGGAGAACTTTCAATGCACAGAAAAGGGAAATTGGAAAGAAATACACACGAATGGCAAATGGCAATGGTAGTTTTTGTAAACATAAGATCATGAGTGGAGTTCTTTTCTCTATTGATAAAATAAAAATAGCTCAGATCTCTAAAGGGAAGAAAAATCATAGCAGTCACCTGCCTAATATTTTCAAACTGGAACCCAAGGAAACTGAGGGCTCAGAGAACATTTTAGTGGAAAACATCCATGCATTCAATAGAATATATGAATTCAGGACACTCTCTGGAAAGCATAGGCAAGACATAAAACATTCATTTCTATAAAATTGAAACAATTTATCTTCCATTCTTGAGCAGATGGGAGGGTAAATTGAGGTTGAGTTTTTTTTTTCACCCTGGTGGTCATGTTGGAGGAAATATGAGTCTTCCCACCTCCGGCACTGTTTAAAATAAGTCTCACAGTGCCTTGACTGGACTAGGCAGAGACAGCCGTGTGTTAGAATGTTAGCTCTCCTGTGGCGGCTAGGCAGCACTGTAGGTGGACACTTGCCACTCAAATGGGGGCAGACTGTGATAGAGATGGGTTTAGTTGCCCTGAGAGGGGAAATGAACAGAAGCAAGCTTGCTGCCCACCTAGAGCTAATAACCAACTCTCAGATTATTACACACTTTTCATTCCTCTCTCTTAAATATTCATCCAATTGATTTATCTCCAATAGACAATTGTTACTATACAGCCTGGCCACCAATCCCGTGGTCTAGGATAAGTTATTTCACCTTTGAGACTCTCCACTTCCCAATCAGTAAAATGAAAATAACCTTTTAGTCACTAGTCTACAGACCCACTCTTATTTTCTCTGGGAGGGGGTGGAATACTGATACCATGAGGTCTGGAAGGTGTTGGCTTCTGACATTCTCTTAAATTTGGCTGGGCTTCACTGTCATTTGAGAGAAAGTATTAACAGTGCAGACCCAGAAGCTGAGGAGACAACTCAGTTGACAAAGCATAGCCATGCAAGCAAGAGGATCTAAGTTTAAGCCCCAGAACCCACATGTAAATGTTGACTGTGGTGGTTTGTGCTTGTAATCCCAGCACTGGGAGAATAGAGACCAGAGCATCCCTGAAGTTTGTTGGGCAGTAAATCTAACCTAATTGGAGAGCTCCAAGCCAGTGAGCAATTCTGCCTCAAAGAGGTGGACAATATTCTTGAGGATGATATCCATGTTTGTCCTCTGGTATCCACATGCTAATGCATGTGCACCCATATTTACACACACACACACACACACACACACACACACACACACACACACACACCACATAGAGCCCTCTACATCCCTATTAAAAACCAAACCAAAACAATAACGTAATATTTTACAGACTCATAAGGTCCTCTTCAGGGCCAATTAAATTGAAATCATCAAATGACAAAGTCAGAAGAGGGATGCATGAGTAATTGATCCATGGATTGCACTGGCATGCAGGGATCTCACTCAGGCAAAACTTGCTTTTAAGCCAACCACAAGTGGCCAAGATAGTTATTATAAGTGTTGCTTCTAAGAAGGCAGCCAAAGGCTTTATCCAAAATGACTTGAGAGTCAGGAGGATTGAGAGTCATCAAGGATTGTTGTACAAGTTACACACACATAATTTATCTCAGAGGTGTCATGCCTTGGAAAGCATAGGCAAGGTTCATCTATCTGCAAAGGACAACATACCTCCTAGAATTAAATGACTGGCCATACAGTTTTCATCTAAAAAATGGTCAAAGAAAACCTGCTTTCACTTGAGAAAATCTCTAAGAGTGAGGTACAGAGTTTCCCAAACTATCTGTGGTCAGGGCAAGTGTCTCACTTAGCCTTTTGACACATTCTGGCATGTGTGGGTCGTCGCTTTCCAGTTCTGGCTTGCTGATTTGTGGGTGGTGGTTCTTCTGTGGATTGATTTCCAGTGGAATCAGTGGCAGACAGCTTCTTCAGAGAAGGATCTAGGAGATGTAGGCTTTGTTCCAAGAGTTTCCTTTGACTATTCTAACCCTGAACTGAAAAGGAACATGTCAGAAACATTGTGTTTGACTCCTGAAGGAAGAGGGGGAGACAGAAGAAAGTGATAAAACAAAGCCAAACAAAAACAGAAGGGAAGGGGGAAAGAAGAAAAACAAATAAACTGGCAAATAAATTCATTGAAACCCTTGTTAGGAATTAGTGACAATGATTAGAGATGGGGTTGAGGAGCTAATGGGAAGATAATCCCATTTGTGAATGGCATGACTGTGACAGGAACTGGGCACAGACATTGAGGTCTGGGCTGGAGGGCAGGGGAGGAGGCACCAAAGATAAGGCACCAGCTGGTGGCTTTGCTGTGTGTTTTATCTGAAGAGTTGGGGAAAAGTGAATGGCCTTGCTGACATAGAAACAAGCAATGCAGTGGGGTTAAAAAAAAAAAGAGGTCAGGTTGTGGGCTAGAAATAGGTTCCCCAAATTCAGGAAATATTGTGTTACTAAGGACTCTACCTCTACCTACTGTCATTTCTAAAGAGTTTCATAGATGGTCAATGAAGTACAGACAGTGCCCCATATCCAGCATAAAACTGGAGCCACACAGTGGCCTCTAGCACAGCTGTGAAGATACTTTTAGCTCTTTAGATGATGCACTAGTATCATGAGGACTTGAGTTCAGCTCTCTAGAACCTACATAGAAGGCTGGGCTTAAGGGAGAACATCAGTAATCCTAGCTTTGGGAAGTAGAGACAGGTGAATCGCCAGGGTTTGCTGGCAAGCCAGCTGGTGAGCTCCAATTCCAGCTAGAGATCCTATATCAACCAGTAATGTGGAAAAGCAATTATGGAAGAAACCTAGTGTCAATCTTTGGCCTACATGTCCATGGACATACATGTATATATACAGATACAGTGTACCCATACAAGACAATTACACACACACACATACTGGATTTTGTGGGTTTATATGCAGACATTAATCCTTATCATATTGGATTCTCTGCCTAAATAGAACCTACTGAATAAATAAAAGTGAAGAAGTTGCAGGAACAGAAGAAATATAAGCACCTAGACAATAACAAGGCCATCTTAGAATAGTGTGGACCATGTGTGAGTAAGGGAGTCAGTATCTGAGGATGTCCTCTAAAAGGTGCCATGTTGGAAATCTGCATGTGAATTCTGAAGATTCTCCTCCTCAATTGGTTCTTGATCTATCAATAAAGATGCTAGTGGCCAATAAGCTGGGCGGAATAGCAGGATTCTGAGTTTTCCCACAGACAGGCTAGCAGATAAGAGAGTTTAGAAGGATTTCGCCATGTTTTGGAGGAAGAGAGAGCTATCAGTCATGTGAGATCTTGGGCTGAGTGGTCATCGCTGCTTCCTCTACTGGGCCTGGAGTAGCAGGTGAGAGATTAGCGATCAACTGAATTGAAGGCAGATTTATGGTGCTGAGTTAGGAGTGAAAAGAAGGGCACAAGGACTGAGGAAGAGCTCGGCCATTGAGTTAAAGCATATCAAAAATAAGTTAGAGTGTGAGTGAGAGTGTGTGTGAGTGTGAGTGTGTGTGTGTGTGTGTGTGTGTGTGTGTGTGTGTGTGTGTGTGTGTTTCATCCTTGGATATGAAGGAATCTGGGCTGCGCTGGTAGCATGGTTCACCCAGAGTTGAAGGCAGGGTAGAAGAAACTACATGCTCATCTCCCTGGGCAGCCATGAGAACAGGAGATGTCCTGTGGGCAGGGTCATTCCTGACAACAGCTTTTAAATCCTTGGAAGAACACCTGGTCGTTTCTCTCAGCAGGTCTCTCCCCATCTCATGAGTTATCACTCTGTCTTTATCCTTCAGCATTGAAACCCAGTGATATTTTATATTTCTCTATTGGAGAATCTCCTTGGTGTTGTCCTCTGCAGCTGAGATGCCAGAATAAGTAATCAGACTATTATTTATCAGGAATCTCCAAAAGCATGAATTTAATCTAATTGTGGTATTCTGAAAGATGTATATAGAAGCCCTTGAGTACACTTTTAATTTAACAAAAGCCATTGTTATGGCCTTTCTTAATAACTCTGAAGTACCTAAATAAATTTGGGTGTCTCTTTTCTTCTCTGATATTCTCATGTAAATCAATCTCTCTTGCTTCTTCCACCCTCATTTACTGTTTTCATTTCTCATCGGTGAACATTTTCAATTTGTCTTTGCTGTCCTAGCAAACAAATATCAAATGCAGCTTCCAACAGGCTCAGGCTGTGTCAAGAAGCCACAGTGATGGGAGGGCAAAAAATTACCTGGAAAAGTCACATAGGGAAGACCGAAGACACAGAAACCATGGCATGGTTTGGACGCTTCCGCCCTGGGTACACTCTCTGGCAATTGAATGATACAGAGCATCCTGACCAGGGTACTTGATTTTGTTGCCAGCATCAAAGATCAAGGATGTTATCTTCAAACATCTTATGTTGTTTGAATGACCCATTAAAAATCCATTATCCATGGCTTTCCTTAAGTATTCGTGAAAGTAATTTTACTTTCAGTGAAAATGTTCTTTTTATGCAATGAATTCTACTATTTTATGATCTTCCACTTAGACCCCTTCAACTGCAAGTTGGAGCTGCTGGCTTTACCATGTATCAGTACACGAATGTCTCAAACAGCTTGTTCTCTCCTGGGCATTTCTGGCAGGACTGTGGTACCAGAATTATTGTAATATAAGTATTTAATAGACTTTAGACATAGGCTTTCTAATTCTCAGCCATTCTTTTCTATCTGTCTGCTTTTTACCCATTGTGCTAGCTTTTTACCAATTTTAGCTTTTTCCCCTGGCCATGTGCAGAAGACTTTTAAACTATATTGAACTTTGTATCTACCATTCCTGTAAACCTATCCTCCTCATGTCTCTACTTATTAAATAGAACAATTAAAAAAAAACTGGCTTCTCCATGAAACTCTATTACAGTTCTTCAACCTTATCTAAGTCACCACTTAACTCTGCTCCCATTGACTTTTGATCAAAATCTTTCTCCTGGTAGGTCTTAGAACTACTTATTCATTACATGCCCATTTTCCTACGTGTACTATTAGTTATCCCAGAACAGAAACTCCACCTTGCTTTTAGGCATAGCAACCACACATGTTCTCCACCTAAAGAGTAATGGGATGAACATTTACTAAAAGCATAAATGAATTGAAGAGTAGATAATAGAACATAAGGGTGAGAGCCATTCTTTAAACAAAATGGCTCATTCCTACACACACACACACACACACACACACACACACACACACACATACACACACACACTGTACAATCATACAGATACTACCTATTTATATCTACTCACTGTCTATACAATCATGCAGACACTACATATTCTACATACAGTCACACACACTATACAATCATACAGATACTGTATATTTATATATACTCACATACACTGTACATCATACAGATGCTACATATTTACATACACTCATACTCTCACATACTCACACACATTCATATACTGCACAATCATACAGGTATTATATATTTACACATACTCAAATATAATTACAAACTCTCTCTCTCTCTCTCTCTCTCTCTCACACACACACACACACACACACACACACACACACACACACACACAGGACTATATGAGCTAGAGCAGGCAATAGCTGCCTAGAGTTTCAGATGTAACTCATCTTCCTCACAGAAGCATCCACTTGTACCTTTTTGTATGAATGTCTTTATTAATTTTCTTTTTTTTTCCTCTGGAAATCACAAATGCTTTTTTGCCACCTTTCCCTTGCTTATCAACCTTAATTTCTCACAGATGACTTCAACCATTAGTGGACATGGATTTGGGTTTTCTGCCTAGAATAAACCTACTGCAGTTTTAATGTATGCCATATCAGAATGTTAAGAGGAAAACATAAGCACTCCTTATGTGGGCTGTTCACCTTCACCTTCTAGAACATTAAATGAAAATTCCAGAAAAATCAGACTTACCATTGATTTTCCCATAACGCTCTAATATGTATCATCATTTAGAAATCTGTCAGGCAGTTTTCAGTTCAAATGATAGTCTTTACATTCAAACCAATTTCAACTAATTTGGGGAAAATCATCTAAAGAAACATTACATTAGTTTGATACCCTGACTTAAATCACAATGTATGGCATCTTCTACTTTTCACTTACGTTTTTATTTCAGGAGGAAAACTGCATCCATTTGTCTGGCGTCATATTATAAATATAAATTCCAGCTTCTTATCACTACTGCTCCAATGTCCTCAAGATACTCACTCCTCTCCATCCTGCTAATAGTTGTTCTATAATTTTATTATTGTCCACAATGAGACCTCATAGACAGTGACGATCATAGAATAATGGAAATTAGAGATGGAGATGACAGATTAGGTGTCTTTGTCTATTTCCTGGGGCTAATGTTCTCGTCAGTCTGCAGCTCAGTGCTTTAGTCTATTTTGTTCCTAAGGACAGCAGCGCTGGCACATCTACCATTTCCCCCTGAGGCTCTTGTCTGCATCCTAAGATTGTCTCTACATCCAGCCATAGGGAATAACAAAGGCTTCACAATTACCAAGAGAAGTCAGGCCCATCCTCACACGATATGTCTACAAGGCTAGGGATATGGAAGCTTGAGCGATTAACCACCAAATCCAATCACAGGCAAAGGGCCAGGCTGGATCATTTAGAGCAAACGTGAAATGATATCTCGTAGTTGTTTTCTTCAGCGGCAAGATTGCAGGCTATGAGATAGAGAGGTGGTTATCCATCACCTTTTACAACATTTAACTCAGTAAGAATCATGGTCAGCTAAGATTCTCAGTCATCACATAAGCCAAAAGGCTGGTTTCACAGCAACTGTGCAAACAATTCAGCGAAAATGACAGTCAGGGGAAAACGCAGAATTTAACCAGCGAATGCTATTCTATATCCATACCATACCTAACTTGACAACATCTATTAGCCAATCCTCTACTTTCTTCTCTAAATACTTTGCTTTATAATTTGTGGGTTGCCTACCTGGTAAAAGCTCACATTCCATACAGTCCAAGGCACTCTTCGTTCTCACTAACCCAAAAATCTCCGGGCATTTGGACTTCCTTAACTTTTCTGACCCGTGATCCAGATTTCCTTTTCCTGACTTCATTTACTATTGTCCTTATTCCTCAACTTCAACTGGGTTCCAGAACATTTGCCCTCTTCCACAGCGATGGACATCTATCACACCTTGACTAGTCATCGGCTGGCTAAGTCATCAGAGTGAGTTCTTCTCGCCCCTTATCATAAATCACTCCCTTGGGTTCCTCAATCATTTTTATTGCTCTTCTCCAAACTCTCACCCATTTGTCACCATATTTATTGCTTTGAGAGTTCAGAGCTGCACTCAATATTCTAGGTTTGGTCTCATCAGAATCATGTACAGGGGGCTGATCATTGACACAAGAGTGAGTTTCTAAGGTAATGTCAGAAATGACATTGTTTTGTTTGTTTGTTTCACTGTTTGTTTGTTTTTTCACGTTGTCAGGCTGCCAACACAGATCTAATTTGCAGTCCAATCAATCACTCACCCACATGCCTTTGCTTTGATTTCCTCCTGATTCTCCCTATCCCATTGATTGCTATTATTAGCTAGTATTTATTGAACCTTCTCTACATTTGCTTAATGCAGAAAGCAAGCTCTCAGAATTCAAACCAAGACCCCCAAACTGCTTTTCAATATCATCACAGCACAAGACGTACAGTAGTGATGATTTCCTAGCCATATAATTTACTTAATTTCATTGAATAATAGAGTTAAAAACTACTTACATGGTAAACTTATCTTACGTATGGTATGTTTTATTATAATACAAACATTCAAAATGTTAAAAAAAAAAAGAATTGATAAAGTAGTTACTTTTCTGAAGTCACATGTAGTTATGGGCAAATAAAAGTCATACAAAGAAATGGTAACTAGAGAACCAACACAAATGCTTTTCCTCAGTGCCAAGCACTTCCTGAGGCTTGTATGTTACCCCTGCTGACAGTGCTGCTGGAAACTTTTTTTTTTTGATTCATGTCAGTCACTCATCAGTCATTTAAAGGACTCATCAAGCTCCAAGAGCTACTGCAGAGTCTATGTGGCTTCACGTGTGCTGGGCAGCTAAGTTCTGCCCGAGAAATTCTCACGGATGAAGGATGAAGGTGGAGTAGAAAAGAAGAGAAAGGCAGCTTCATTTTCAGATCCCAGCTGGAGGCTGCAGGGCCACAAGTCATACATATCGTTTCCTGACTCGAAAACAGGGCAGAAGGTGGCATGGACGTCATTGGCAATGGCATGACTATGGAAAGGCACAATGACACTTTTACTACAGACTGTTCAGAGTACAACCACCCATTCACTCTGCTTCTTTTTGCACAGTTGCTTCCATCATGTCTGTGTGAGAAAGCAGTGATATGGGAAACTGCCAGTTTATCTCACTTACCCCTGGTTGGTCCCCCATTCATTCCGAATGCAAAGGTGCTTGTGGACAGGATCCTTCATGTAGCCTTCATAGCACAGGCACTCCCCTTAGGATCAGGGTAGGAGGAAGAAAGAAACACAAGTAGATCAACTACCATATCAGTAATTGAGGAAGTTAATATGAAATGATCAAATTAAACCCAGACTTCAATAAAAGCATAAATGATACACACAATCCCATTGTATCCCAATGCCCCTCTCCACTACCCTCATGAATGAACTGTCCCATTTTCCAATGCATGATGATTTTATACATTAAGGTATCTCCTTACATCTGCAAATGACCTAGAGTATGTGGTCAGTAAGCACAAAGACCAGCGAGTCTTTGAGGAAGGATACACTTTATGTTTATTTTCTCAATTCTAAGGTACTGTAGGACAATTAACAAGTGATGGTAAATGTTTTAAGTCTGCACTTGTGAACTATTTGAAGTTCTTCTAAGAATCTGAAACTTAGGTATTGTTATAATATTAGGCTGATACACAAAAACCAAAGGTTGAACAAGTTATGAGACTTGTCAGCCTCTCAAAAATAACACACTTAATAATTGAACCTATGACTATATGACTTGAGACGCTATCACCATGCCGCAATTATTCCACAGAACATCTTTGGTAATTCAAGGAGGTTGCAAAATCCTCTTCTGTTTTTGTAGGAACTCCAGTTTTTTTCCAATGAAAACTTCTATCTTTTGAAGTTAGTAAACAAGTATCTATAAGCCTGCATTGTTCAGAATCTTCCTACTCTCTCATATCATTAGTTTTATAGGAGTTTTTTGTTTGCTTTATCTTTGTATACTGAGAGGTCCCAAAACCCTCTGGAATTGCATATTTGATTTCCTATTTGAGGATATCAGCATTTCCAAGGCAGGGTCGCATGGTCTTCATCCAGTTAAAAAACAAACTTGAGATCTCCAAATGGATTATCAACCAGCACGCTGTTGAGTACCTAAAGACAGTAGCTGTTGCTTCCTGATGTGTCTGCTTGGTGCTACTTGTCTCTGAGCCATGTGATATGTTACACTAAAACTTTTGCTCTTAATCTTCCAAAGGCTGTTTTTTTTTTTTTTTTTTTTAATTTTTAACCAGTGCAATAACGAAGTGTGACTTCTCAAAATTTGTAAATAACAAATTCACAAAGGTGCCAAATCCTGAGGAGACAATATGCATCCAGTCTATTTATCTCCTAAGGAAGGGAAACTTCACATGGATATAAATAGAATAACAGCTTTAAATGCTATTTCCTCTTTATGTAGATAAAACTTAATAAAAAAAATGAAGAGAATGACTCCAATAGAGAAGAGTCTGAACCATGTGAGTGGGGCAATTTTTGTTTCAGATTTTTGCTCACGCATTTTAAGATCCACCTAGAAGCTACTGCCTCTATACCAACTAACAGCCACTTGACCTCCATCCAACCACACTCAACTCCACTTTCTGGTGGGCATAGTAAAATTGGGTAACTTTGTAGTTTTAGAGGAATCTAAAGAGTATTAGAGATCAGTACATTGTTTCATGTATGGCAAATTCTGACTTTAGTATCACAAGCTATATTGGAACCTCCTGACCTACTTCAGGCCCAAATTTATTACCTTTACTGGTACTGAGCTATAGCTACAAATTCCCATGGAGCTTTAAGTGAAACATCCAAAATGCTGCCTGAAATTAGGTGGCCAGTGATAAGGCCTGCAAGCGATGGTCACTGTCTGATAAGAGGAAATAGAAATAAGATCTTAAAAGCAGGTTCCAGAGCTAAGTAAATGAAGAATACGGCTTTATGGTTTAAGAATTCCAAAGAAAGCAGAAACCACAAGGATAAGGCTGATCTCAAACAAGTAGGTTTTACATAGATACTGTGGGGACTAATTGCTTGTCTTGTGTTGTGGCAAACAATATGCAAAACAATTTATGGGCTATTTTGGCTCATCTGTATAGTCCATCATGGTGGCATCTTCAACCAAGAAATGAAGGACAATGAATGCTGGTTCTGAGTTAGACTTATCATTTTTATCCAGTTCAGGACTCTAGCCTTTGGAACAGTACCTGTTATATGTATATGACAGGTCTTCTTGCCTCAATTATTCTCATCTTAATAACCAGCACAGACATACTCAGAGACTTGTCTCTTCCATGTAAATTTAACAATCAATATTAACCATCAAATTATGGTTCAAAATTTAAATAACTAAAATGTCTAACCTGAGAATGGAACTCAATGGAAAAGTGTTTATTGCTCAAGTGTAAGAAGACAAGGGTGTATTCCCAGCATCCACGTAAAAACTAGACATGGCAATGAGTGCTTGTAACACTAGCTCTTGAGGTAGAGACAGATGGGAGTAAAGATCTCAGTGGTCAGCCGATCTACCAGAAGGGGTGAAATCTAGATTCAATAAGGGACCCAGTATCAATTTTTAAAATATCTATAGACAGTTAGAGAAGAAGATAGCTGAAGTGGATCTCTAGAATCCACATGCACACTCATAAACACACCTGCATATGTGTGTGCACATGGAATACATATTGCCCACACACTAAATAAATAAACATTCTATCTGTTTATCTATAGCAAACCCCACAATAATAAGATATCTAAGCCAATTAATGGGTTAAATGCTCAACTGTGTCTTTTCCTTTCAGAAATATACTCTCCTGATTGCCCTCATTGCAAATTAGACAAGAACAGGATGCTAAGAAGCTGGACATTATCATATGAAAGTATCACGTGCATCTATCTGATTCTTAGATTGGTCTCAACTGGACCTTGGGATGTAGCTCAGTTGGTAGAGTGTTTGCCCAGAATGTTAGACCTTGGGTTCAATTCTTAGCACCACATAAACTAGACATGATAGAGAATGCCTGTAACCTGATCCAGCACTGGAGAGGTAGAGGCAGAAGAGTCAACAACATAAGGTCCTTCTCAGCTACATAGTGATTTTGAGGCCATCCCAGACAACATGAAACCCTGAGTCAAAAACAAAAACAAAATAACAAAAACACAAAATGAGAATATTCTCAATTGGCTATCTTGTCTAGAATAAAGAATTAACAATAAAAGAGTATCTTCTTCTACATTTGATATCTGGTTACCACAAAACATATAAAAATAAATTCAGCAACAACTCTGAGTTCAAGCAGAGACCTATTTTCCTAATGACGTAAATACCTACCATTTGTACAGTGCATTTACCTCCTCAAATTGCCTTCATGGTCATTATCTCCACATGATGCTTCCATCACTCATTACCATGTGGGGACACACTGCTGACAACAGATAAAGCTTTTCCCAATATAATGGCATATGCCACCCTAAGTCAGAGAATCAGGAATTTTCAAACATACCAGGCTAGAGTTTGGGGATATCCAAAATCTGCCTCTCAACAGATCCTCATTTCTGGAATCTACCAAACTTTCCTCTTCCTCATTTCTCTTCAAACCAGTTTGGCCATATATACTGCAAGGAGTTCAGACTTGATGAAGAACGTTACTATAGAAACCAACTGCTAAATCTTGACTTCAAGAGGGGTTTCATGTAAGCACAGACTCCGACTGTTAGCTGTGAATTTTAAAGACCCCACGAGGGTGTTGGATGCCCTCCTAAGCTGAAGTGTTACAGTCTTTGCATCTGCTGTGACAGATGGCAGGGAACACATGAGGTGCTGACTCTGTGGTGGTGTACATAGGAATCCAACAGAAAGACGTGCCATGGCCGCGGAGAAGTGCCCAGCCAGGAGAGCGTAACATGTCATAGTGGATGCTGAAGCTATTATGTGGATCACACTGTCAAAGAAGCAAGCTCTCTGAAAGGATACAAGGGATGAGAGCTCTATGTGTACTTTTGTTTGGTACCAGGAGGACAAACACCTTGAGCCATCTTGCATGGTGGTCAGGACCTTTCGCCATTTCCCATTGTACAATTGAATGACTGAGTCATAAATCTCATCTAGGGATTAAGAAACACCTTGGAGCTAGAAGTCCTCAGATTTGACTGGAATCACTGCATTTGTTAGATTGCAAGCCCAAATCAATGCCAAAAGCCCCCAGTTATCACACTATTTCAGGTAGTGGTTGGCTTTTATTAAATAGGACTGGATGTTTCTTGTCTAAAAAGAAAATGTTCAACTAGATGTGGGTAAAATCAAATTGCCTAGTAATTCCCTACAATGGGAGTTAACAGAAGAGAGCCATGCCCAGGGCTGAATGACCCTGGAACTTGCTAGAGCTTATTATCCCAAAGGAAGGTGCTTCAATGGAGTAGCAGAAAAGAATCTGGAATAAGTATGCAATCCAGGTTGTAGCAGCAACATGGGAACTGAGCTCTCTTGATAAATTGGGTTAAATTTTTTGAGGGAGGGGGGAGGTGATGAGGGGAGAGAGGGGAAATAAGGGAAGGAGGGAAGGAAGGAGGGAGGTAAGAAGGGAGGGAAAGAGGGAGGCAGGCAATGGCACAGAGCTTGATGCTGAATTATTTGGAAACCTGGTTGATACTTTTGACCTGGTTGTGTTGGCCATGGAATGATCTGGGAAAGAAAGAATTTTTGAGATCATATTATATAGATATTAAAACATTCAAGTTTGAGTTTTCTTGGATGCCTGTGCACCTTGCAGACATAAAAAAGCTACATATCTTGAAAAAGGCAGTGGAAGCTGTGGCCAGACTTGATGTAGCTAAGGAATGAAGCAGGTGTCCGAAGCTTCCACAACTGCAGAGCAAAGGCTTAGAATGACTTGAGAGAAAAGCCAATAAAACTGGGTCGTCTGTTATCAGAAAACAAAGTAGAAATGAACAGCCACAAAAGGTTACCCTTAGAAATCACAGGTAAAATCAGCCTATGACAGGATCTAGAAGACAGTAAGTCTTAGTGCTTTGGGATTCTCCAACTTGACCAGAGATGCTGGGGGTGGGAGGGTGGGAGGGCAGTCTGGTAAGGTTGGCAAGAAGATTACCAGTTGGCCAAAGGCTGTATAAGACACTGACGCTCTCAACAGCCATCCAAAAGGAAAGACAGTAAGCACAAGCCTTCTATCTGGGTGTCCTTCCAGAAGGGCAGCATAGGAAGAAACATCCCCAAATGACCAGAAATGTGGTTTCTTATATATGCATTCTGATATAATATATTCTGATATGTACTCTGAGTTTACAGTCCAGCTGGGCTATTAACTGAGCAAGGGTGTTAAGCCAGTTTGTCAACATCTCTCTAAAGTGGAGATAAAAAGCACTGTCTGCTTTGTAGTGTTGTGCGGGGAGCTTTGATTGTCTAAGCAAATCACAGTGACAATAACATGCAGGGCTCCTGATAAACACCACCTAGCACATTTTTTTTTCTGCTGAAAACATTTTCCTACCTGCCATTACAAAGCAGTGAGGAGATGGCCCACAGTGTATTGTGGGAAGCCATCAGCAAGTCTGAACCCGATTACAAGCATCCTAAATCTTCCTCAAACCAGGTACTAGGACTGATTCATCCAAAGTTGATTACCCGCTAGGAGAGGATCACAGTGCTTAAGAAAGATTACAAAGGTATGAAGGTTTCTCCTTTCTCAGGCATGCCCACATAGAAGCAGAAGGGGTCTGAGGAGCTGGGATGATTCTAAGAACATTTGTCAGTTTTGGTTTGCTCTTGTCCAGGCTGGTCTCTGAGCTCAGTCCCTCCCAGGTGTTAGAATGTA
Source organism: Mus minutoides (assembly GCA_902729485.2). Classification (NCBI taxonomy): domain Eukaryota; kingdom Metazoa; phylum Chordata; class Mammalia; order Rodentia; family Muridae; genus Mus; species Mus minutoides. The sequence goes on along the minus strand of LR749505.1, from coordinate 1,515,296 downwards.
AGTGGAGAAGAAGGCTGGAACTGGAATGAACCAGCAAGTTCCCTACAGGCCCGATTCTTTCACAGGCCCTCACACATCTTTAGAAGTTCTAGAATTATGGTGGGGGTAAAGGAAGGGGGAGTATAACAAGTGTCTCTCCCTTAACTGCTTTATCCTTCTTTTGGTGTATTTGTAGCCAGTTTCAAACTCATATGCCTAAAGCAACATCACTTTATTATGGGACAGAGGGGACTAGTGTGGGTTCTATGGGGCCAAGATTAAAGTATCTACAAAGTCTCTACAGGGCTATGCTTCTTTCTAGAGGCTACAACTGAGAACCTGCTTCCTTGCTTTAAAGGCTGTCTGGATGCCTAGTTCATGACTTGTCCTTCATCTTTAAAGTATACAATAACTTAATGAATCATTTCTTCATCTTGGCACTTTGACCTATTTTTTTCTTCTACTTTTGAGAAGTATTGTCACAGCACTGGGATACCCAGATAATCTAGGATATTCTTGCTTTTGTGACACCAGTCGTGAGGTGACTTCAATTCTATGTGCCATTTAACCTTCCTGTGCCATGCAACATCACACATCTACAGATTGTGGGGAGGAGAATGTGGGCATCTGGTGGAGTAGGACCATGTTTCTATCGCTCACACCTGGTAGTGTGTAGTCCCATGTAAATGATATGTAAATACATACTTAACTTTGGGACACTTTTAGGAAAGACGCCTAAGAAGTGCTCCAGGCACCAAAGGCTGCTCCTTCGCAGTGCCTGAGCATCTGTGTTTGTGTGCTTGTGTGTTTATGGATACGTGTGTCTGCGTGAAAAAAATACACAAGTGCATTTGTACAGCCCCGTGAATCCATATGGGCAGACCCCTCAGCTCGGCTGGGAAAGCACATGTCCCAACACGCTGACATTTCCAAGTAAGCTAGCTGGAGGATTGCAAAAAATAAACGTCGACTTGACTCGAAGCCAATTCCCACACTCAGCTCTTTAGAGAAAGGCTCCTAGGATGGAGTGTGGGAGGCGATAAAGTTCCTTAGTGATGAGCGTGTGGGATGACCACATCATCACATGTGCAGAGAGAAGCAGCCCAGAGGTGGGTGGGATTCCAATCCCAGCATTAATGAAAACGAAAGGCTCCTCAGCATCGTTTCTCAGCTGCTGTACCAAGTGAAGATGTTGTCCCTTAGTTCTGTTGCAGAGCTGGGGTTCTTATATTTTGTATCCCTGGTGACTTTCCAGTTGGAGGTTCATTAGTTGTTAGAGATACCAGGAAACCATTTGCAAGAGAGGGGCTTCCCACAGTCGTTTTGTAGGAAGGATTAGAAATTAGACATCTGCAAGGGGATAGAGGGTAGATATCAGACTTCTCTATAGACAACCAGCTTCCTGGCACACCCACTAGGAATATTTGGTCCAGGTTACCTCCTAAAGAGCTGAATGACAAACATGTTGGACCCAGCATACCTGAGCAGTTCAAGTTATATTTAACAACTCTATTTTTGTTAAGACATGATAGGCTAAACACAAACTCTCCTTATCAGTATCCTTGTGACTCTGGGCAAATCAGACCCAGATAATTAAATGTGTAAAGTAAGAAGGCAGCATGTCTTACTCTCCCAAGTATGCAACAGCAGTTCCCTACTTTCCACATGTAATTGTAAGCCTTGATTTTCTCTCAAGGCCAAGAGGAAACATGTAAGATCCTCTGGAGATCTTGTTGCTCTCAGAAGTGAGTTTAACATCAAAGACTGTCCCAAATCCTCTTAATCCTAACCAACTGGAGAACGAGGGTACCAGAGACCAGCTCTGCTACATGGAGAGTTCCCACCTCTGAGATGAGCTCTTTTTAATTTCTTCCAAGCACACTAGCTTTTGGGCATAGTGCACAGCCCATCTGTTTGGTTTGGTGTTTGCCTGACAGCGTAGGAGGGACAGCAAGCAAGCTCTCCGTCTTAGACATCAGATGTCGAAAGTGTTGTACTTTCTCTTCCATATGGGGACCTAGAATCCCTGTGATGGGCCCACATAAAAAAAATAAGTTTGAATCTTCAGATCGTGAACTTTAGATGTCATGGTTACCTGCTTCCTTCTCAAAGGGATTTAATAATGGATTACAACTAAATACAGATCACAGGGTCTTAGGCTACATCTGTAGAAAGACCTTTCTGAACTGAACTTTCTGAAGATATACCCCATCCCCAGCCTGTCTCAGGAGTTCCACATGACAAAGATCTTGAGGATTTGGTTCATGACCCCTTCCTTTGTTCTATAGCGTTACACTTCTTCTCCAGTAGGGCTTCACCAGTGATACTCTAGCTCCGGATTTTTTTTTTTTTTTTTTTTTTTTTGTAGTGGCTATTATATATGGACCTCTTACTATGGCTTAAATGTGAAATTTTGTCAAATACTTGGTCCCCAGTTGGTGGCACTGGAAGGCCACTTTTGGACTTGAGAGTTAGCTGGCAGGTATAATGCCATAGGAGTAGAAGTAAGGGCTAAAGCATCTAGGCTAGCTTCACTTTCAGCTAGGCTCTCTGGTCCATAAAGATGTGATAAGCCATCTTCCCACCATATAGAACCCTACATGCCATGCCTTCCCTGCTAGAACGGACTGTGTTTCCTTCAACCTCAAGCCGAACTTGTTTCTGTTCAATATTCTGTCATGGTAACAAGAAGAGTAAACACCCTTCCTACCACAAAAGTGCAAATCTACCTGGCAGAGAGACCTGGGCTCCTGGGCATATAACACTCTAGGAGTAGGGCAGCAGCTCCACTTCACAATATATAAATCTGGGCCTCACTCAGAACTACCCTAGTCTTGTGTGACAGAGTCACACACTTAAATATGTCAACAGCCTTTGGGTAGTGATCGATCTCTAAAGTTCATTGGAAGAAAAATGAGTTCCTATGTGCCCCACTTTTCTTTGTTGAGAGGTTTGTCTTAATAGTATTTATAAAAATAAAAAAAGAATCTGAAGCCTTCTAAATTCAAAGCAACACGACTGTTTAAATGAGCTATGGTACAGATGTATGATATAACAGCAAAGGACCATTAAAATGTTACTGAGAATTTTGACTATGGAAAGTCTTATAGAATATTAAGGAAACAAATTCAGGAAAACTCAACTAGACTTCCTATGCTTCCAGGAAACCTTTAGAAAATTATTCCTAGACTAGTAATGGAAAGAAAGGACATGAAGAAATAGGAGACAGAAATATAGACAATTATCATTTTCTATATTATTTTTATACTAAACCTGAATTAATTTTGCAATTATAAATGGATAGTCACAGTAGCTAGAGAATGACAAAATGGACTGTGAAAGTTATTCCAAACTGGCCTTTGCAGAGTAAAGCTGTGGTTAAGATACTGCCCAGGCTTCTGTCAGACTATTGCATGTTTTTATGCTCAGTGACTCAACCACATGGTGCTATGCATGCATGGTCCACGCTTGAAATGAAAAAGGGACAGTAGAATTGGGCGAGATGGTCTGAATCTCAAGAGAATAATTGCAAAAGGCATGCGCTCTCTCTGACAGTTACCCGCTGCCCGGTGCTCCCGCCTACCAGTTTCGGGGTCACATTGGTGTTCACAAGGGTCCAGGAGCCGCCGGGCACAGAGGTCCATGGCCCAGGGCCCACTGGAGTTCTGCTGAGAGAAGAGAACCACTTGGGCAGGGTTCAGCCAGTCACTGGCATCCAGCTGGCTTCCTTCCAGCAGGATGAAGCGGCTCCCTACAAAGGGTGACAGAGAAGAAGCATGTCTGCAGAGGCACACACAATACAGAGGCACAAGTCACCAGAGGCAGGGTACATCCTAATTCAGTATCATTACTTCCTCTAATCCTAGCCTACCATTAGTACCAGCATAAGGGAATGGCAGATGGAGGTCCTGCAGTCATATTGATTGCTGTAAAGCCAGGGACGTTAACCCTTCCAGCCATATCATTGCATACTGCCATGCCGTGCCTCATCTCATATTGCAGGAGTGTTCCTAAGGGATAGAGGGACAGAGTGGCTCTGTGGTGGCCATGGCATGGCTCCATCAGACCTAGCCACAAGGCACTGGCACTGATCCAGGTAACAAGGATGTGCCGCCTGTCTTCACCCCCTATGAAATAGCACTAACACCTTGAACACTCCCCACCTGTTTCCAGCCTTGTGGCAACAAAAAAGATAGATATTAACAAGTCAATTAGATGCTGTGGGCTTGAATGAGTCAGGGACTCTCAGAACCTATGGGAGTCCCTTGTCATTTTGGAGTCCCCTTGCATAAAGGTACTTTATTACTTTTGCGGTCTAGACTTATAACAAGTTAATGCAGTTAACAGTCTATCACCTGGACAAAACAAGCCAAAGCATGGCTGATCCTTAAACGCCTCTACTGCCCTGTTAGCTTTCCCTTCCTCAAATGGTAAAAAGACCATGATGTCTACACATCTATAGCCACTATGCTTTGCGTTTCTCTACAAATAGGAGATTATTTACAGACAATGTGCATCGAGTATTGGAGATGACCTGTCAAGTTTTTCTTTTGCTCAATTTCTGCAATCATCTGTGTACAATCTAGCCATAACCTCTATCTCACATTTTCGGGTGTGTCCCTCCTCCCCACCACAGTGACCTTTGGTTTCTCCATCTTTTGCCCAGCTTGAAAACCACCAACTACTGACAAAGTGGGTCCCTCCTTGGCAGATTGCGCTCACCATCAGCAATCAAGTGCTCAGGGACGTGTAGGGTGATCTTGACAACAAGAGGGCAGCTGACATGAGAAGAGCACACGAGGCCAATCACACAGCTGGTGACACTGATCAGGGTCAAGGTGGTCTTATTCACAGGACTTCGGGGAGAGCCCACTGAAAGCAAGACAAAAGCACACAAGATAAAGTGGTAAAAAATCCAGGCACTGGCCAGATGTCTCAGCCTCCTGCTGGCAAACAGAACCCACAGGGGTCAGAACATGTCTCTGCTATGTGACCTTAGAAAAGAAGTCTCATTAGGGACATCATGTGACCAGTTGAAGTAGGAAGGAACTTGGCCTTCTGGTGGCCCTCACAGTCCCTAGTGGTGAGCTAAGTGTAGACTCTCCCCAATTTGACTGGGTCAGGTTTACAAGAGACCACAAGGGGGCATTTCTCCCTCTGCCTCCCTAGCTGAGTTCAAAACTTGGAGGCAAAATTGTTTAAACCTAAGGACATGCTGCCACAGTGTAAACCTGGGCTTCTGAGGTGGGGGGTGGGGGTGGGGGTCCTCCCCCTGGAGGAGCTTGCCCTTGTTCTATGGATGAGCAAATGATGCTGTCAGACCAGAATCCTCCGCTCAGCCCAGACACCACTGGAGAGAATGATGGTAAAGCAAAGGCTTGGTTTGCTCATGTAAGAAGGCTTAATTTTCTGCTGCTTTTGGATGAAGTGGTGGTAGGCAGAGGGAACTTTCGCTGGAGGCAGGATGCGTGTGGGAGGGTGAGAAAGCAAGACAACAAAACGTAGAGTTCCCTGGAAGTTTCTTACTTATGCTAATATTTATTATGGATAGCGATATAAGTCCCATTATGGAGGACACCGTGCTGTTGTTTCATTTTAAATATTTGTCTCCTCATAATATACCTAAAAGCCTGTTCAGTGACTTTGCAGAAGAGGAAAATAAGTCTCAAAGAGATGGTCTTAATTGTGACAGCTCACACTTACGAAGTGGTCATTATGCATCAGGGACCTGTGCTCAGAGTTCTACATTGATCGTTCACATCATTGAATAACAATCAAGGCAGCACCACGCAGCTGTCCTGAGAGGCTGCAGAGAATGCCCAGCGCCCAGCAGCTATAAAGGTTAGAGCTTTGGGAGCTGCTGATTTCAGGAAACACTGAGATGAGTTTGGGGCCCAGGATCACCCACCCATTGGTGTGCAGGGCTTCCCAAGGGGCTGTAGAGAGACTTGGGAGAAGGAAGAGATGCAGATGTTGCCAGTAGCCTCTGGTTCTTGCAAATTGGAGAGCTACTATTCACACTAGTATCTTGACAGCCTGAGCTTCACCAGAGAAAAACCAGTTCCACCATTTTGAAGCAAGCTTCATTAAACATTAAATATTGACCAAGAGATGGACTTTGGTTAAGACCATTCCCTAGAATTGTCCAGCTGAATGACCCGTACTACAGAGGGTTATAAAGGCAAACCTACAGGTCGTGGTACTTTCCCAAGAGACTTTGTTATTTTTAAGAACTGCATCTCCCAGCATTCCAAGAAGTCACCGAGTCCTTGGGCAAGATAATGCCTACAAATTAATTTTGAATGTTACACATGGAGTCCATTTCCTCAACCCATCCCGGTTACGCATCCCACCACATCCACCAACAGAACATCCTTCAGCACTAAATGCTACATACTGCAAACTCTGCCTGTCCTGTTTCTCAAACCCAGTATCCTGTCTCATCTCCACTATCATCAAATGGCTTCTCAACTCCTACAACTCCATTCGGTCCAACTCTTTCCCCGTTTGCTCACAAGGCACACTTTCTTACCACCAGCTCTTTAAATAGAAGGTCTTCTGTTTTGTTGTTGATGTTTAAGTTTACACCTCCATTCTCTCATCTTACATTAGGACTCAGGCAGTACCTGTCTTACCCTCACAGACACACCCCCTGGTTCTCAGCTAGCATCTACACTGCCTCCAGAGGGGAGAGAGAGGCCTCCACACAGCACAACTGACTAGCTAACTAGACAGATCCAAGACCTTTGCAGTCACGACCATGTTCTTTCTGGATTCTGCTGAGCTTTTGGCTGGCTTTCCCGAACAATCCACAAACACGCACCTTAGACTTTACTGAAGGAAACTATGCTTCAGTTTTTCTCACTAAACCATCTCTTCCATTCCAGTGACTTCGCACAGATTATCTCCTCCTCCACAGAAGGCCATTTTGTCACCTTGTCATCCTGGTCAACACCTACGCTTCAACAACAGCTTCCTGAAAACACTTCCCTGAAACCTTCAAGAACAGATTCTCACTGGTCCTTGTTCTTCCAGCCCTTAGTGCACCCTGCAGTTACAGCTCTTATCGCAGGATGTCATCACTGTTTGCAGGCACTTGCCACTGCTCTCCTGTGATTGCAATAACTTGCAACTGATATTTTTGTCCCTTTCCTCTATGTGCACTGTCAACCCACACTCTAGCATTCTCGCCTGCCTTCCCATTGTCCAGTGGTTTCCTATTTGTTTACAGAAGCCAGTGCAAATTTAACAGCTCGGCAGGCAGGTTTGTGCTTTGGTAGTTAGCTTATTCTCTACCTCCATCCTTACTTTCCCTATGTTTGTTTATATCCTGGCTAGAGCTACAGGCTCCCTCACTTCCTTGACAACCACATTGCTTGGAGTCCTCAGCAGGTTTTTGTTTTTGTTTTTTTTTTACTTCATTCCACTGCTGAAATGTTCACACCTAAGAATTCTTTTTCCAGACATTCTATACATTACCTATGTTTCAGCGCTAACTCTTCTTTATTGCCTCCTATTGCTGCCATGCAGAATTAAGTGTTATCGCTTCTGAGTGCTTGTTTTGTTTATTTACATTATTAAATAAAGCCTTATAGTTCTGCCATGTTTTCATGTATCCACTACCTATCATAGAGGCTGACCCATAGGAGCTAGGTTATAAGATGTTTTGCTGGTCTGATTGATGTATCCAGTCCAATTAAGCAGACACTCACACACATATATTACAGGCAAACTCCTTTAGTAGACACTTTGAAAAAAATAATTATAGGAACGCTCCACCCCTAAGCCACTTACAGTTTAGTTAATAGCAGTAGACAGTTGATGCATTACAGGGACTTGGAAGTTAGGAAAACAAATCATGTTATGCTGTAAAGTAACTAACTCTAACCCATCACCAGGGGTTTTCTCAAATAAGACTTTATTAAAACAAGACACAACCTGCTTTGATACCGCCTAGAATGTGTATTTGTTCTATAAATGATTTTGAGCATCAAGGGAGAGTAGGGTACTATTATCCATATTCTAATGTCAGGAAAAATGAGACTCTACAGTTAGTCAATTAAGAGCCCCACTGGCTTCTCGGGGAAAAAAGTGACAAGAAAAACTCAAATGCTACAGACTGAGGAGCTTACAGACACTGGAACAAAGAAGGAAAATACCTTCTTGGAGTTTCTGGGAAGAATGAATTCTGTATGAAGATAATTTGAATAGAGGTCAGACTCAGCCAACATGTGTGAGCTCTGAAAGCCACTGATTAGGCATTGTTTGGCAATGCTACTGGGTTATATCCACACAAAGATGACACAGCTGATGTCATTCATATATCCTCTACAATGTCTTGAGGAGAGTCTGTTTAGTATACTTCAACACAGGGCTCTGTAAAAACTATAGACTGTTATTGGGAAGATCCAGCAGTAGCAATGAGGGTTTCATAGTACTTTAGCAGTTGCCAAAATAAAGTAAGGATGTAATGCTCACAGAAGCCTTCTGTATGTGCTATTTGGAAGTCATTCAATATGTGAGAATGGATGTTCAGAGGGTCTATATCCTTATGCCACGCCACACAGGAAGGAGATCCTGAAACTCACTGCTGTTTGTCTGTAGAACACTGTCAGAGGTAATGGCAACACTTGGAAGGTCATAGTATCTCCTACAGTAGCAGGAGTCACAGCTGAAATCTGTGACTTCTCCTAGGATGCCCCTGGAGCAATACATACAGATGCTGCAAAGGACAGATGTGCCGATGTGAAGAATAAATTAGCTTAAACTGTGCCAGGAGAAGTGAAGGGTTTGGAGGCATGGGTCTCAAGATTCTACTGAGTAAAACCTCAAAGGCCAAGTTATTCTCAACTCCTAGATAATTCCTTACTGACCATGCCCTCCTACCCCAGTCTAACTCAACCTCAAGGCCAATGCAGTTGAATTGATGACAAGTACATGTATTATTCATTTATTAAACCCCATCTACTTTATTTGTCTGAATAGTAAAACATGACTGCTGGGTCTTCCAGAAGAAATTGAGAGTCTTCTGACCAAGAAACAGCCTTTCAAACAACATGGAAACTTGTTTGAGAGTGCTATTATCTGGGAGAGAGGATTCTCACCCTCACCGGAACCCTAGGCTTTCCATTCTTCCTAGGAAGAAGCTCCAGCTGGGATCCAGACATTCTTCCTGCTGAGGTTGGCTCCAGTCCACAGAGCGAGCCCCTCTGTGGCCCCTGCTTTTCCCATTTACACCCCATTTACACACCTTCCCACCATCCCTACCTCGACTTCGCCTCCGGCTCCGAGAGGGGTCTGTGTAAAAGGTCAGCTGTGGGTCATTTTCTGCCTCTGTGCTGGAGTCCCCTTCAGGGTTCAAGAAGGCAGAACCAGCTGAAATGAATAGAGAATCAGAGTAGATATTTTCACTTCGCATGATGCAGAATCACAGGATGAGGTCTAATTGGGAAGTCAATAAAAATGAGAGTGGCTGACAGACAGTCTGGGAGAGGTAGCTAAAGGGGCTAGGACTTCTTGATGCCCAGGCTTGAGAAGAAGCAGACATTTATGAGAGCAACTGATAGCGCTCTGAACCCTACAGAGAACATGGTTCCATGATTAGGGACTTGTCTGCATTTACTTGTCAGAGAGGACTTCCAGAGGTGGGAGGGGGTGGAGGAAAAAGAAAGGAAAATGTTCCTTCCTTCCTCCTTGATAGAAGACCAGAATTACATCAGAGCAGAAAAGACATTATACTTCTGAGTTTTTCATGATTCAAGAATATATACAAAAAGGATAAAAAGACAGATAGGCATATGTGCAGGGAACATGTCCTGCAAGCCCTCTAAAACAGAGACAATTTGTTCTATTATTCGATGGATATACGCTCTGTCCTTTTCTGATCCTGAAACAGGTAAAGGGGTTTTAATCTCCCTTTAAAATGGAATTGAGCCATACCCTGATTATAATCACATTTTCCTCATTGAATAGGTGGGCAACTTTCCATATTAACAAATAAAGATCTATATGATCATTTTAAATGACTGCATGGTAAATCACTGGACATTAGGCAGATGTGCCAGATAGTCTACCAATTCCCTATGGATGGGCATCTATACCATTTCCGATTTTTAGCTTGTTTAAATGTGATAAGCGGCCATTTACAAACATCTTTGCACAGTTGTTCAATTAGTTCCTAGAAAATACTCATGACCATGATAGTATGTAATCAAGAGTTTTCTAATCTTAAATTTTGGGGTGAGTAGCATTTTTCTGGCCTCCTGAAGGTTGTACCAGACATATACATTTGTAGCTATGTGTCACAGTGCACACAGTTGGGTTAATGGCCCCACCTCTGCCAACATTCTGGAACTCATCTGAATAACTTAGAATTAGACATGAGTACCTCTGGCTTTATTGTTGATCCTCTTCCTCTGGCTGCTGGAGGTGTGGGAGAGCAAAGTGGCTTGCTGGTGGTTGGAATCCACGGGGCTTGTGGCTATGATATTGTCTTTATACTTGTTCATCAGGGAAAGCTTGGCATTGTCACTCCCTATATAAGGAAAAGTCAGGAAACAAACAAAACAAGAGTAAAGACAAAACATGAAGGGAAGTGAGAAAGTCTGCTTGAGCTGAGTAGATGGGTCCCAGTTATTGAAATGAACAGAAAAAGAGGCTGGTGGAAAGGAAGACATTCCTTTCTGCTGTCTAGGGGCTACAAAGTTACAGGAGGAGTGAAGTAAGAGGATTACCATTGAAAATCCAATTTAGCTAATTCCGTATTGATAATGTCACTGCTTGCCAGCCTTTGGCTAAACACGGAATGCGGGGTTTTTCCTTCTGGACAGCACTGGGTTTTAGCAGAAATAGAATCTATGTGCATTCTGACAAAATGTGGCCTGTCTTTCATCACAGACTCCATTATTCCCTACTGATTGAACTCTAACTACTGCATGGATTTGTGCAATCTGTCTGTTCCCTAAAGAGCTTTGGGATTGAACCCCCAAGTACCATTTGTCCATTCCATGGCCTTGGTGATATGTGGAATATGATGCATGTTGGAGAATCCTTCTTTCTACTTTCAGATTTTAAAGTTCTCAGACATTAAATTGTATTAGGAAATGATGATTGATACAGGTCATCTTCCAGATGATAAAGAGAATTTCCATTTCCCGCTTATGTGATTTCACCTTTTGCAGCCTCACAGAAAGTCTCTGCATCTTTAGCAGCATGCTGTATTGACTGTGTCTTCCTCAAAGAAGGTACTGGGCAGTACCTTGAGGACCACTGTTGAGATTCAGTCTTTTAAAGTGTACTTATTCATAGCAGTTTGAGAGAGAGAGAGAGAGAGAGAGAGAGAGAGAGAGAGAGAGAGAGGTGGGCTATCTTAAAAGAACAGGTCTTCCCTCTCTGCATGTTTTTGACCCTGATCTTGTTCTGTTATGTTAGGGCCAAGGTTGCCCTATCCACTCTCTCGATAGATATAGCTAACATCTAAGATCTGATGCTTTGATTGCATTCTTTCATTTTATTTGGAAAAAATGCATCCTGTGTAGAGACCACATATGCAGAAGATAACTCAATTAGAAGACCGAGGCCCACATCTTAGGAGGCAGAGAGAGAGAACGCCAAACCAAAACCAATCAAAACAAGAACCAAACAAACAAAAAGCAGATAGCTGAGGATCGTCCATGTTACTGAAGAACTAAGTTGCCTGCGAGAATATGTGATATACAAACAAGTCAAGCCAGGTCAGTTTCCCATGCTGCTTCCTTACTTCCTAGAGGGCTGTACAAAGAGGCTCTAATACACTTGGGCTACAGGCAAAGGCATCTCTTTGCTACCAAGCTGGGTGGAAGTGCAAGTGGAAGTAGATCAAACTTACATTATGCTTCTTCTTTTATAAGGAAGTGGGTTGTTTTTAATTTTTTTTTAAGTCTGAGAATTTCAACAACATATACAATGCATTTTGATCAGACCCACCCATTTTTATTCCTCCTATATCCTCCCACCCACTTCCCCATCCCAGCATTATGTCCTTTTAATAAAGTTTTTTTTTTTTTATGTGTGTATATGGCTGTAGGGCTATCTACTGGGGCACAGGCAACCTAGCAGGGGTCACACTCATAAAGTCAACTGGCTTTCTCCCAGGTGTTAATAGCACCTCAGTTGGGGTGGAGCTATTTGTGTCCACCCCCAAAGAAAGGCATTGGTACATCTTGCTGTATAACAGCTGTTGACTACCCCTATTTACTCTTTGGCTCCCTGAGCAAGGACTAAACAGGCCCATCCCTTCTTCCATTCCTACCTGGTGTGAGGTCCATCCCAGACTTCTCATTGCATCCCTGTAGGGAGTCCAAAGTGCGTGTGACCTGACTGGCAAAGTCCTCCCCTCCATTCATGCACTCCCTCTGCAGGTGGTGACGCAGGTCTGTGATGTCATACTCATAGCCATCCAAGATGGGTGTCTCCCGAATGCTCAGAGTGCCACTGGAGTTGTGGCCTTGCACACGGGCATTGCGCAAGCTTTCCCGCCCATGGCCTCCAATCAGCACAGATGGGATGTAGTGGATCTCATTGGCTGCCTCTGCACTGGCACTCTTCTGGGGCTGGGGAACCCGTCGACGTTTGCACCAGCGCCTGCGAGTGTACAGGATCATCACCAGGCACAAGATGGATAGCAACAGAGCGATCATGCCACCCTGGAAAGACAGGACATCAGATGTTTGCACACAAAAAAAGGTAAGCTCTCCCCACCGTGTCATGGGTCCATCTGCTAACTCCATTCATCACTCATTTCTTAATTTATGCATTCAAATGTACTGAGCACTTACAGGAAGCATCACTCAGTAACTAAGAGACACTCTGCAGGCACTGGTGCTTAACAATGGAGGAAAATGAGAAGACCTCCTTAGTGCATTGTTTCAAGGAATCCAGTTGCTGCTGGCTTAGCAAATATTTGAGATAGAAGGTGGGGAGTATTGAGATTTGGGGATTTTCAGTTGCAGAAGCCAAAGAGAGAGTTTATTTCTTATGCCAAACATGATACATGTAAAGCTGCTTTAGAGCTTTTCTTTTCAGCAGCCAGCATGGGGTGCCATCGAGTTTCATCTCATAGCTAAACAATCAATCTTAGATGGATCCTAACACTGGATCCACAAATCAATGAGTCCTATCAGTTCTAAAACTCCGGTTTCTTGTCTATACAATAAAGAAGTCGCCAGTTAACTGCTGATGGGGGTTGCTAAGTATCAGGAAAAGTAATGATGGAAAGTGCCCAGCACAATACATCACACACCATCAAGGATCTGCTCAGCTGTCTCCATCAAAATAACTGGCCCAGCAGGGAAAACCATCAACCCACTTACATCCATCAGAATTGAGTAGCAACTCTGTGAAGAAATCCCACTCTTTGCACATGCCTTGGGTGGCGGGGACTCAGTTTAGTTTAGTTTCCATGGAGAAAAGGACTGATGTCACCAGTGTGGCTGGTGAGGGAGTTTCCTGATGAACCCTCAACAACCCAGAGGTCACCACCTCAGAGTGCAGTTCTTACAAGTCAGGTCAGCACCAGCTGTCTGCTGTAGATAAAGATACAGTGTTCAGTGAGGCTGAACAACTGGGCCTGACGAGCCAAGCTGGGGTTTGGGGAGGTAAAGATAGCCTCCTACGCTCTTTCCTTTACAGCACTCCAGGGGCATAAACCTTCTGGTGCACAGTCAAGCTCATCCCTGTATTTTGGCCAATATCCCTTTAAATCTATTTCACTAGGTCAAAGTGTGCCAAAAGGTTCTCCTCATAACCTTGGCTTTAGCCACTGCCATCCTACTGAATATTATAGAGTTAAAAGTCTCTGTCATTTCCCATGGAGTCCAACCTAGGAAGATGGATCAAGAATATTCCCGAAAACAAATTTAAAGGTTTCTCTCCTTTTCTCCCCCCAGTGTCACAATGATTATGTTCTGGATTTATAAATACAGACTTCCAGTAAATCTTCTGGGCTATTCTCCATTTGCCACCATCTTTGTGAGAAAAGGACATTTGCACATATATATGCCAACAAGCACACACACACACACACACACACACACACACACACACACACACACTGCCATGCTCGAACAGGCTACACAAGAAGGCAAAGCAGCACTCAGTAGAGGCAGCTGGTAAGTGACATGCCAAGTCATGAGGCTTGCCAGGAACTTAAATTTCTGCTTTTCAAGTGTTCCTTACTTTATTTTGAGGTGGCATTCTTCTGATGCAACTTCTCAGGCAGGTACACAGAAAGTAAACCCATTCTGATTGCATAGGGTGGAAGTATAAAACCAAGTATTCTAGGTCCTCTTAACTGCTACCTCCCCTGCAGTCCATACTGAGGACTCTCAGACACATGGAGCTGAATGAACCCTGTCTACAGGACACCGCAGTCAACTGTATAGAACCAAGCCCTGAGCTAATCCTCGGACAGTAAGCATCTGTGTACGGACCTAATAGCTTTCAGCAGAGCCGTCAATCATCTCCATGGCAGAGTATATGGGCTATCCTTTCTCTCACCCCAAACTAAAGCTGCAACAATAGGTAATTAAGCCACACAGAAGGAATAACTTCCCGACTGAGAGAAGTTGTCAGACATTGAATTAGGCCACTGAAAGCCAGAGGTAATTTTATTCCCGAAAGAGCTGTAAGAGCAACATAAACATCAATCCCCGAGGAATGGTTTGAACACCATCTTTCTAGCTCACACAGGGCTCCTTAGGAGCCCCTCCACCCTTCCTTACTAATTCTGCATACAGATGGTCACAACGGGGTTACAGTGAAATCCAGCCCATAGATTCATTGCCCATATCACTCAATTATAAAAAGATACCAAGCTGTTCATTAATGGGTGCTTTTACTATGAATTAAACAGTTGTTCACAATGCTTAAAGTTTTAACTTTAAGGGTATCCCCACTGTTATTTAAAAAAAGAATGAGGCATAGAACTTAATTTGTCCAAGGTCGTTCAATGTGCAAAATTAGAAGGACTGTAGTGGAGCCCTACTGACTAATTTCAGAGCCTATATTCTTTGTATGGAGGGGGCAGGGTGTGTATAGGGGAGGGCAAGCATGTGCAGAGGCTAGAATCAATGTTGGGTGTATTCCTTTATTGGTAGTCACCTTATTTTTGAAACAGGGACTGTCTCTGGACTGTCTGGTCAACTATGTCCCAGTATCCTCCTGTATCTATCTGCCCTACCCTTTGCTGTAGGGTACAGCAATCTATTTGTAAGCAATTTGTTACAGAATCTCACCACAGCGAACCACAGTGCCTGAATAGCATGTGGGTGCTGGTGATGAACTCAGGTCTCCATGCTTGCACAGCATACACTGTATCTTCTGAGCCATCTCCTTAGAGTACATCTCCCCCAGACTACAGACCCAGAGCATGTAGACCATTAGGCTTCAGTCACCATGAGAAGCATTGCCCATAGAAATGGAAGTTCTCTTCTGGCTCTTCATCCATCCTAACTTCACAAATTGAAAAAAGAAACTAGCCAATGTCTACATCTACCTGACCAGAGGTCGGAGAACCATCATCAAAAACAAAGGACGGTTTCACAAGCAACTACTAAGAACCCAGATCCAAGATTATTTGGTAGATACATACACAAACCAACAATAACCCCACACCTCTCTCACTTTTTATCTTCTCCATGTTTAAAAATGCCAGCAAGGTGTTGTTAGGTCATAAAATTGAGGTGAATTTTAACATAGAAATGCATGTTCTCTTTTAGCTTAGCACACACTGAAAATCTCTAAGTTTGCCCCCCTTGTCTGATGAGCAGCCCATGTTGTCCAGAGAAGTTAAGACAGTGGTGGAGTTGAGTGGGAGACTCTCAGATCCTTTACTTCCACAAGGCCAATTTATTAGGATCCTATACAATTAACTTGTCATATAATAAAGTCGAGACACCCAACTGAAGATAAATTATGTTTGTTTCTCTAAAACATACAGCCTATAAAAAGTTAGAAAACAAAATTTTATTTGGCTAAACCTGTATATCTAGTGTCTCTGGTATAGCATCAATAAAATGTTTTCTCTGCCAAGAGGCAGTGACTTTTGATGGCCTCAGTTCTCTAGCAATTGGTTACCAGTAACAAGCTCCAGCCAGCAAGGTCAATTTGCCTCAGGCATAGGGAAAGGGATCTCATGATTCAGGTTCTTCCAAAGTTTCCTTGCTCCCATAACACTACTTGGTAACAAGTGTCCCAACACTTTGATGTGACTTAATAATTAATAGTGGATTATTATAAAAAATACTATGTAAGATGTAATATTATGTACTATTTATATGTGATGTTCTCTAAAATGAGATTTTGTGATGATAATAATAAGCTCATTATGGATAAGTTTTTCTAACTTACATGACTTTCAATGATCAGATCCCAAGCAGAAGTATAAAAGCCCTTCATAATAAAAAAAAAAGATTCGATGCGTTGTTATATTTTAATTAGGGCATATGTTTAGAAAGCTAAATAAGCTGTCCTTATACAATGAGAACTTGGAAGCCCACTGGAACATTTGATAATATCATACAAACCCAGTTCATTGCACTATCGATTAATTTTAGCTCTCCTACCTTCATAGAAAGTTTACAAATGAAAGTCATAGATGCCTTAGGATATTTCTTTCAAAGACTGTAAGAGAGGTAGCATATGACAAAGGCTCACACCTTAGGTCAAGGGCACCTTGGGACTTCCTGTTAACTAAACGTGGAAGAAACACAAGATAAAGGTATTATGGGATCTGCAAATTAAAGTTTATTGGGAGGAACAAAGTCCTTCTGGCATCTGAGACCAGATAGACTTGTGCCTATATTCTGGGCAAGAACACACTGGCCATTCTGAGTTCAGGGAAAGTATAGGAGATGTTGGCAAGCCTTGGCTGGTTTTGTGTTTCTGGACTTCTTCACTCTGTTCAGAGTGTATTTGTGTTAGCTTCAGGTTTTATGGTACTGAAAACCCAAAACAAAACATTAAGGTGCATCTATATTCAGGTGACGAGCCATAAGCTACAGACTGTGAACATTAAAAATAAATAACAACTGACTCCACGGTATAGCATTATTTGCTCTTTATTCATCTTTGCATGAGGTTTCTGACCATTTTATTGATTTTTCAAAACTGTTAACATTTTGTAAGTACAATTGAACTGGAAGCATATGAGGACTCCACATCTATTCGCAAATATCTTGTAAAAGAAGTGGCATTTAAAAACTTATTTTTCTTTTAAAAAAATCAATAAATCATTCCTATTGGCTTTAATAGAGATCAAACAAATGAAAACAACCTTTATTTTATTTTGAAATTGACATTTATGCTACTCACTGAAGAGAGAGGAGCATGAAGCTTCTCAGATAATTTGTATATTTTATAGTTTTCTTGTGTAACAGCGTTTTCGATAACATTGACAGCAATTTCCCAGGATCAGTGAAATTTTAGCCAGATCTTCTTTGTATGTTTATTCTAATCCCCTGATTTAACCAGAAGACTCCCTATGTGCTCACCCTAGGTTTTGGGTCATAACTCCAATTTTAGCTGACTCTTCAAAATTAGTTCAGCATTCTGGTTTCCATGGACTCCTCTCCAGCCTCGGTTCTGAGCATTGGCCCTCCACACTAACCACAAGTCATTCTCTCCTTGACTGACTCTTCCATCTCTTCTAATAGACTATAGTCTTAATGAAAGTTGGGGTCATGTCTGACACTTCTCTTATAGCTCGAGAGTTGGTTGCATAAGCAGGAAGCCAATTACTGCTTCTAGAATGGAAGGAAAGAATGAAGGAAAAGAGGGAGGTGGAGAGAGAGGGAGAGGGAGAGGGAGAGGGGGAGAGCAAGAAAGAGAGAGGGGAAGACGGGGCTCATAGATTTTGATTTCATTGTATTATAGATATCTATATGCCTGCAAGCTAAACTGATACAAGCCCATTACTTATGAGACTAATTTATTTGTTATTAAGCCATTAAATGAATGTTTACCAGACCTGCACTAGGGATGTACGTTTCTAGTGGTTTATGTTATTACTCTTACAGGAATAATACAGCTAGTGTTCCTAATCTAATGGTGTTTACATTCTACTCAGGGAACAAAATCAAAGAGCAAAAGTAAATGCAGACATAAAAGAAAGCCACTCTCATTATTGGTGCTAAAAACAGCTAGTGCTTTTTAGAATAAAAAGAACAGCAATAGGTGAATATATGTTGTGCAAAAATGGAGTAACCTGGAGACCAGTGAAACCCTTCCCTGTTCAGTGTCACATGATCAATAAATCATAGAATAAAAGAGACTGGATCTATTAAATGTCACAGAAGTTTAGAGCATCACCTGGGCTCTGTGAACCATTGGCAGAAAAGTGGAAAAGCTGAGATTTTGTTTCTAGTGACCATCTGTCAAGAGACTGTGGCCAATCAATCAGCTAGCATTTCAAAGTCCAGTGGAGGAGGAACAGTAGAGTGAATTTGAGACATCATTAATTATCCCTTGGGGCAACTTGACACACAGAATTCAAAATCACATCCCTAAACAAATTAAAGAGTAGTGAAAAAATAAGAATTAAATAGGCACATTTGGTTCTTTCATTTTCCTTAAGAATGCCCAAAGATCAGGGCCAAGAATCATATATATCAACAATAACTTATATCTACCTTTGACTTTTCCAGGAAGCAGACATAAAGGAGAGCTTCATCAAACCCGTTGTGGCATCTAGCCACATTCTAATCCAAAACCAGATTGCCTTGAATAAACAATTAATGGCATAGATAATACTTAGATAATAAACAAATAAATGTTATGCAAAAGATAGATAGATAGATAGATAGATAGATAGATAGATAGATAGATAGATGATAGATAGATAGATAGATGATAGATAGATAGATAGATAGATAGATAGATAGATAGATAGCTTCAAGGCCTTTCTGACCTTGTGATTTGTAAGTCCATTAGAAAACAGGCCTAAATTACTAGTCTGAAGATCTTGACAATTAAACTAGTTTGTTGACATGACTGGATTTATAATCACCACAGAAACACAGCTCTGAGTGTGTCTATGAGGGTGTTTCCAGAAATGTTTAACTGGGGTAGGAAACCCAAACCTGAATGTAAATGGCAGCACCCCATGTCCTGGGGATGCCAGCTAAGCAGTAACACCCCATGCTCCCCGATTCCTGTTTGCAATGACTTGTGTCAAGCTTCTACTACCATGATTTCTCCACCACAGAGACCCCTTGAAATATAAACCAAATGAAGCCTTCTTTCTTTAAGTTCCTTTTTTTGTCAGGTATTTGATCTCAGCAATTAGAAAAGGAACTAATGTAGTTCCCAATAAAATAACAGTTCTGTCCAACTATACAACTTTCTGCAAACATCATGGCCTCACTGAACCTAATAGGAGTCTTCCTCTACAGCATAAGGTGACTGAAGGAAATGTAGCAATTCTTGTTGATGATTGTAACCATGACCCACACCAAACTGGAAATAATGCTAAGCTATTTGGGCAATGGTAGGAAGAACATGGTCACATCTTCCTGCCCATTAAGCCAAAACCACAGACCAAAGACATAATGGAGTTGATTCAGAAGCAACCATCAACTCCGTTTAGCTCTGGTAGAAGGACATCTCCCATCCCAAAGGTACAGTCAGATCTTTGAAGTCAAATAATGCCATTGAGACTGTGGTAACATATTCTTGACCTTGAGAATCCTATTTCTGGCAGGGGAAGCCATCGAACTAGGAAGAAAATCCCTTGGTTATCTTCAATGACAGATTTTTCTCTTCTGTGGTGGTTGGTGAATAGAAATCCATTATCCCTTGCCTATTTCCTTCCTAAGTGGAAGACAAGTGAAACGCTTCAAACATATTAAGTAGCAAGTTCAATTTATATGTTATTAAGAACATCATCTTCTCTTGGGGGCTTTCTGAAGCTTTTAATCTTGTGGAAATGCTTTCCAGTTGCCATGGGCCACCATATTAATTAAGGGACCACAATATGTGTTCTGAGTCTTCTGACATGAACGGCACAGCTGCCTGGCAGGAGATAGCCCCACCACACTTGGCTAGCCTCTCAATGGAGCATGCTTTTGCTGTTGCCTGATGCCTTGAGACCTCCTGATTCCCCTTTCACACTTAGTCCCACGTACCCAGTGCTTAGAGAAGAAATGGAATGTTCTTATGACCTTGCCTCATTAAAATGTTATTTGCCTGACCAAGATAGAGTGAACAGCAACCTCTTGTAGGCACAAGACCAACTCTGACATGAAGAAACTGGGTAGGCAGGGTGATCCTTAGGGCCTCTGCAATCCAGTGTGATTATCAGCAGATTTTCTCTAAGGCAACTTAATGCTATAGCTTCTTCCTTATTTACTTCATTTTGATTTTCAGAGGCCTAAAAGTTTCAAGACAGTTAGCTTTGATCACTGTCTTTCTCTTTTGAATCGGGAATGTTTTTAACTCCTCTATGAGACTCTGGAGTTTCATCTAAGGCAAGCCTGGAGTGAACAGGGACAGTGGCTGGAGGCAAGCTTGCTGGAGTCAGCCTGGGCTATTTTAGTTTCTCCTTCGAATTCTTTTTTTTAGAGATGCTGTTTTGGGATGTTGAGAGTTTTTTAATTTTTCCTTGACTCAGACCCCTGACTTTGCTGTCCCACTGCAACACAGGGTTATGCATTTCCTCTTAAACTGTGCTCGGATCCTTAATGGCTTCAGTTACTTGTCTTTGTCTTAATGAGAATGCTGAGGCTGAGTGAAGCTGAGTGGAACAGGATGATAGAGCAATAGCTTGCTGTGGGTGTGTTTTTAGGTCCAAGTCCACCTTGGTGGATTCTTTCATTCCAATAAATGGTCTAGATCTCTAGAAGGGAAATGAGGAATCAGACAGAGCTTGGCTACTTGCATCCCTCTGGGTTTAAACTCAAAAGTTCTATGAAAGATGATGCAATTGAGGCAGACATTCCGGATGTGACCCCTAATCAGTGTCAGGTATTAAAAGGATAGATCCTTATAGAACCCATTTTGTAGCTGTGTGTGCACACCCATGCATAAATGTGTGTATTACGCATGACAGCCAAGCTAGGAGACTAAAGGATCCACATAGAAACAAAAGCACTCCAGCTCGCTGTCTCAGCAGCCCGTGAGCAGAACAGCGTGAGACAGGCTTTCTCCCTGGGCTATGAGCACCAGCCCTTCAAAACTTCACTAGCCAAGCATGAAGCCAATAAATAAACATCTCCAGCTGGCTAATGCCCAATGCCTATTGTTGGCTATGCTCCTTTCCTCTTTCCACCTTGTTTTCTTGCAGTAGGTGATCTTGATGAAATAAAAATGTGATAATAATCTGCTCCATTAGGACCAAACATTAAAGGAATTATTGAACAAGTAATAGGAGAGGCACTGGGTATTTTTGCTAATGACCATTAGAATTCTTCTTGTTGTTTAACCAGATGGAATTAGTGGAGGATTTTTTTCTTTTAATCTATTTCCACAAAACTGAGGAAGCCTAGTCCAAGGGATGGAAAAGGAAATCTTACAGAGTTGGTGGCTCTGTGGGCACCAGTTGGAACTGAGAAAAAAAAATCAGTTACTTTAAAACCCAGTCATTGAGAAAGACCATATGCAAAAAAAAGCATACCTGGGCATCTCAGTGACTTCAGATGACAACAGCCTGTGGCACCATTAGCTGAGAAGTTAAGATTAATTTGAACTTGGTCTATCATCTTTACTGTCACTATATAAACCAATTGTAAGTTTTCATCTTATTACAGACATACGATAAAAAGTCTTATGGACTCGTCAAAGCTGTGTTTCTCAGAGAGCCTAGAAAAGGTGTAGGTGGAAGTCCTTTCAGATGGAGTATGACCAAGGTCATACTCCTGACCTAAATATAGGGTACAACTTAATCATCATGGTTGTGATGAACTCTGTTGTAATTGGGCCTAGTCAAGTATTTAAATCTCCTTGACCCTACTCTTCTGTTACTAAAGATTTTTCAATGATATGGAAGATTGACAAGTCTTCATAGCTGATGTTTTGTTACATGACAAACTCAAGGACAAACTACTTCACATGCTTCTCCTCCTTTTATCACAACTTCACCGTGTGCATTTCCTTCCTTGTTAGGCTTCTGCCTTGTTTGGTGACTAGAGAAACATACTGCCTTCTTCCCATACTGTTAGTATGGAGAAGAGAAATTAATAGTAATGGTAGTATTTGTTAAATTCCTACCTTGTGCCAGACGTAATGCCTAATGTACTCATTACTTCATTGAATATGAATATAAACTAGATTAGTCAATAAATATAACTAGAAATTATTGCTTTTATTTTTAAAAGAGGAAAGAGTAAAGGAGTTAAGTAATTTCTACAAATTTATCTAGGGATACAAAGTCAAATCAATATCTAAATACTGACCCCTAGTTATGTGACTGCAGGACCTTGTAGAAACAGAAAGGCCGGCAATGATAGCCAGGGTTCTAGTTATTCAGATCGCTCACTGTCTTCCATAAATTAGGCCCTGAACTGTCTTGTCTTCATAACTAGTCTTTGGGGCTATGCAAGCAAGGAACTCCATGTGTCTATCCTTAGTATTATCGATATTGCCTGCACCATTACCCCATATCCTTCAGTAAAGATTAATCATTGTGCTACAGAAATACATAACTCAGAGCAATAGCTCAATTATGCCAAAGATGGTTACTTTACATAGAGGGAGGAGCTTGATATTAAGATTTCTGGGATGGATGCGTTCAAAGTGTAATCAATGTGTTGCGAGGATAGCTTAATCAGAAAAGTGCTTGCTTCCTAAACAGGAGGATTTGAATTCAAGTGTCCAGAACCCATCAGAAAAATCTGGATATAGTGGGTAATGCCAACAATCCCAACTATGACATGATAGCTAGAGAAGATAACTAGATACTGGAAACGTGTTCTAGACAAGTAGATCCCTGGAAAAACACAGGTCTGACAGCTACATCCCAGAAAACCCATATTCAAGCTCTCTTGGAGCTATGTAGAAGTTCTAGGCCAATGAAACCTGCTGTGTCAAACAAAAGATACAAGTACCTAAGGATTAAAACCCAAGGATGTCTTCAGATCTTAGCATCATGCTCACATCCACACAAGAACACACACACACACACACACACACACACACACACACACACAGAGGGGAGAGAGAGAGGGAGAGAGGATGAGAAGGGGAGGGAGAGAGGATGAGAAAGGGGGAGGGAGAGAGAGAAATGGAGACAAATTAATGCTTTTCAAAATCTAAGGATAGGAAGGCTTTCAGATGGAATATGACACACATGTAGAAGGTTATCTTTGAGAGAACATAGTATCCATGCACACAGACTTGAATCTCTTTATAATCTATAAAGTCTTGATCTACAATTAGAGACCTCTGTGAAACAATAGACAATTGCACAGCATTATCAAACAACAGAGATGGGTGAACAAGAAAATGCCATGGAGACTAGGAATTACATTATTATCAGACTCCCCACCCGCCCAATTTTTGACCAAGAGATATAGACACAGAAGATAAAAAGTAAGACTGTTCATTTCACATTTTTTTAAATCAGGACCTGTTATAGTTTGCTTTCATTTGCTAGGGTAAACCCCATGAACAGAAGCACCTTGGGAGAGGAGAAGGTTTCTTAGGTATGCATTTCCAGAACACAGTCCATCATGGAGGAAAGTCAGGGTAAGAGCTCAGGTCGAACTGGAACAGAAACTACAGCGAAATGCTGCTTACTGGCTTGTTCTGTGGTTTGTCCTTAGTCATCTTTGTTTATATAGCACAGGACCACCAGGTTTACAAATAGTTTCATCCACACTTGGCAGGGAAGAATCAACAGTCAGGAGGATTTCTCATGGACATGGCCCAGGTCAATATGATCTGGGCAATTCCTCAATGTAAATTCCTTCTTCCAGGGTAGCTGTCAGTTCAGTCAACATGATAACAAAAACAAACAAAGGATAGTAATGCTCACTCCCAACACAAACCATTAAATGCTAATCACGTGTTGTCATCAACTTGTAAGTCACCTGACCCACAACAATCAACATTTTAACCACAAGCCCCAAATTCCCATCTTAACCCTACAGAGGACAATGCTAATTTAAAGTCAGATGCCTTTCTACCTTCTGGCTGTGGCTTAGTCCTGCCCTCCAAGCAAGATGCAGAAGAGAACTAAAGATTGTAGCAATAGAAGGAGAGAAGGAAGTTAGGGCTTACGGGAGAAGCTGATAGCCAAATAGAATCATGGCACTGTGTGCCAAAATCCCTTCCAAGCCACCACCTCTTACCAAAGGCCCAAAGCATGAGAGGAAGAGGATGGAGCTAAGGGGGACCAGAAGAGCTGCCTCCCTGGGGCCATGCACTGACTGGCATGCTTACCTTTCCCTTGAAAGAATGTGTTATGTTCAGTTTTTCTCTGGAGCTAATCAAGCACAAACTCTGGAGAAGAGACCTGGTTTGTAAAGGCAGTCTGACTGAGATCCTGACACCCTCATTAGGGCAGGCATCGTGAAACCATCAGCTCCAACATCAGCAGCATATTGTCCTCAGCTAATTACATTTTTTTTCTGGTAAAGTGATTAACCAAGTCTTCAAATCCTTCCCATCATTAATGTGAACAAAGAGAGAGAGAGAGAGAGAGAGAGAGAGAGAGAGAGAGAGAGAAACAAAAAAACAAAAGAAAACAAAACAAAAGAATCTCCAACTGCCCTACCAGGCCTCCTCCTTCCCTGGTGCCCCTCCCACCCTTGCCACACATTCCCAGCTTTGTTCTGCTTCTCAGTCCTCCTCTCTTGTGTTTGGTTTTTCAGGATCAGGTGGGATGGTGATGGACTGAGGGAGAGAGCCTGACACAGAACCTTCATTTTCTGCACCAGCTGACTGTGGCTCACTTTGTTCCCAGTCAGATGCCTGCTATATACACCAGGACCTTGGGCATAAACCCAAGGCTTACCAGATAATGATGGGCCAGAGCAAAGAGAAGCTTGAGGCCAAGCCCGACTTCCCCCGGCCCCCCTCCTGGGAGGCAACGAAAGGCTCTACTGTGCTATTGTTTGTCAGACTTTAATTTACTGATCAGTGGCTCAATCATGTAGAGTTGAATAGGTGGGTCAGCCTGATCCAGCCAGAGATGATCACATGATAGAAGAACAGCAGAGACTCTTGCTTCCAAGGCAACTGATGAGGCCGACCTCATCTGCCAAGCCAATGTCTAATTCTGTGTCTGGGGCAGGCGACCCCGGGCTCACCATTCCCAGCCAATGTGTGGTGTCATTATGAATTCATTTTAATTTAGATCACAGTGCTCATGAAGATTCAGTTTTCCACTTTTTTTTAAATAGTTATGGCATATTCTTTTTCTATTCTTAACGCATTCTATTCTCTCTCTCTGTCTCTCCCCCCCCCCGTGTGTGTGTATGTGTGTGTGTGTGTGTGTGTGTGTGTGTGTATGTGAAAGAGAGAGACAGAGACAGAGACAGAGACAGAGACAGAGACAGAGACAGAGACAGAGACAGACTGCTGGAGTGGGGAAGAGGATTGTGGAGTTGCTATTTGTGGCCATCCCTGAGCCTTTACTCTTTCTGTGCCCTCACATATACTAGCATGACTTTGTATCCAGGGCTTTCCCTCCTGATTGCCTGAGCCCACTCCACTCTTTTGAGCCTCAGCCCTTGTCCTTCTCTCCTCCCTGGTATGTTATATTTCAGCTCCCCAAGTATACGCTGGTACACATTAATCCTGAATCCACAGTAGTGGGTTCCTCCTATCATAGTGCTGACTAGACTGGCATGCAGGACCCATATTCTGAATGCAAATACTTCCCAGAATCCTTTAGAAGAGGATCCAGCACAGGGCAGACCCCTAGTGAGTACAACTGTTTGCTTAACTGATGCCCACTGCCTCGATGAGACTGAGAAAAGATAAGTATCGTTACTCTCAAACCATTTGTCAGCTCATCTGGACACCTGTCTTTGTGTCTAGTATCTGGGTGTCCCTTGGGCTGGCTTATTTGGTCACAACCTTGGCTACACATCCTCCTGGGGAGAAGCCGGCTAGATTAGGATGAGCATTTCCTCACCTGCAAGATGCTCAAATAGCAGGTGCATGGTATGGATTCGAAGTTCAGGAAGAGGGCTGTGTTTTCAGAAACCGCAATATCTTTCTCCAACCTCACTCTGGCACATCCATTCTGGTTCTGTTATCAAGCAGTTTTGAGATGGCTGGTGTGTGTGTGTGTGTGTGTGTGTGTGTGTGTGTGTGTGCGCGCGCGCGCACGGGGCGGGGAGGCTCAGCTAGGTGGACAGAATGTTTTTCCTGGTAAAATTAATTGACTTTTATTCACATCTTACTGTTCCTGACCCAGTCGATGGGGCTCCATATGAATAGTCTCATCACCAGAGAGGTCAAAGAAATTGTCATCAATTTTTAAAACATCAATTTAACACTTAGTTATCCATGGCTGTCTGTATCACATGTTTTGAAAAAGAACAGTATTTTTTTTTTTAAAAAAAGGACCTTCTCTTTAGAAAATAAATCTCCAATTCTCATTTTTTTAAAAAATCTGTACATCATGTACACTTATTTCTGTAAAATTACTTACACTTGTGCTTCTGTTTCTACGGTGATTGGAAAAAGGACTCAAACATTCTTGCTAACTCCATTCTTGAGCTGGGAGAAGTAAATCTGGCTTGCAGGAGGACCAAGTGCAGTCAGCACCAGCAGTTTCCTCTGCCAGCACAGCATGACAGATGAGGGTCACAAGCTAGGTAGACCTCACAGCCATATTGAAGGTTCCACGCACTCCATACCAGCTATAACACTATATTTTTTTTCTCTTCCTCAGTCAAGAAAGCACACAAGAATGTGAGTCGGGTAGGAACTACCTTATTATAGGTCATTTATAACCCTGACTCTGTGCTAATGAGAAAGGGAAGCCAGTCACAAATTTTAGCACTTTACTTATTGTTTGGATCAAATGCACTTCCCACATCTTAACAATTGATGGGGACATAGCAGGGATCATGACATTATGGCTGCAAACTGCGGAAGTGTGAAACCAGCCACTGAGGGCAGGGAAACAAGGAGAGATATTTTATTTGTTCACCCACCAGCAGGTTGAGCAAGAAACTCTACAGATTCTGAGAGTCTCGGGGAGTGTCTTTAATGCATGACACCATGTGGTCTCATCCCAGGACTTATCCCAGGACTTATACAATGTCTCCTGATACTCAGACCTGGATATCTCACTCTGAAAAATCTTCAAGTCGTTTCTTTCACCATCAAATAAAATATGTTTATTAGCAATTTTATGTAATAAAATATTGATACAATCAATTATGATAATGGCATGCTTATTTATGTATGAAGTACATTATATATGCAATACAGAGAGATATAGTTTCACAGCCACCCACTTCTGGTATGAGTAACAGTCTTCATTTAAGGTTCTAGACCCATGAATGTAGAGAGGAATGGGAGACATGACCATCAGAAAAAAGGAGGCATAAATCAAAGGTTCCCTCTGAAGGTCTCATAGAACAGAGGAAGTCGCTGGTTGGTCACTAGCTCCTAATCACTTGGCCATCCCAAGTCTCTGGATTTTAGCTATTTGGTCAGATCTGCTCAGACTTTCTCATGGGGCTGCATATTCTTTATCAAAATCTTTGTGGACTCTCAGCAGAAGGCCAGGTGCTCCATTAGGATACAAAAGTGCACAATGCTTCCTAGTGAGGGCTGCCTTCTCAAGGGAGACCCCTCATGCTCAGATAAGGACAATGGGAGATGTTCATCATGACTCAACACAGCACAGAGGGAAGGAGTGTGGGAAGCAGTTTCCTAGAGGAAATGAAGAGGCGAAGAAGAATGATAAAGAAGAGGTAGTGACTCTCAAGGACAAAGTCAATGTGAGGCAAAGGATCATCACTGCTTAAAAGAGGGAAGTATTAAAAAGTAAGGAGGTTCACCCTGAGCATGGGTGAGCTTCTCAGAGTGACTAGGGCAAAGTGTAAAATGGAGTATGATGTTGCCTGTTTCAATTCATTCTGCTGGCCCTCTGGGCTTCACTCCTGCCACCACCACCCCCACCAAATACCTGATCATGTTTCCCTTTACCCCTCTCTGTCCCCTCTCCCAAGTCAAGTTGTGACAGGTGAGCACCGTGGACTTTAGCATTCTGAGCAGAGGGAACTCCTCAAGTCACTTCGCCTGCTCTAAAGAGAATATAGTTTGAGCTGGTGTACTGGCTGGTTTTATGTGTCAACTTGACACAGGCTGGGTTTATCACAGAGAAAGGAGCTTCAGCTGGGGAAGTACCTCCATGAGATCCCGCTGTGGGGTATTTTCTCAATTAGTGATCAAGGGGGAAAGGCCCCTTGTGGGTGGTGCCATCCCTGGGCTGGTAGTCTTGGGTTCTATAAGAGAGCAGGCTGAGCAAGCCAGGGGAAGCAAGCCAGTAAAGAACATCCCTCCATGGCCTCTGCATCAGCTCCTGCTTCCTGACCTGCTTGAGTTCCAGTCCTGACTTCCCTTGGTGATGAACAGCAGTGTGGAAGTGTAAGCCGAATAAACCCTTTCCTCCCCAACTGCTTCTTGGTCATGATGTTTTTTCCAGTAATAGAAACCCTGACTAAGACAGCTGGGTTTCATAAGCCTTATGGTGATGTGAGGGGCATCTTAAAAACAGGTCAAAAGAAGGTCACAGGTGCAGAACCCCTTCAGTAAAGAGGATAAGAGATTCTCAAGCCATCAGAAAAATATACGCTTGCTGAAAGATAGGAGGCACCATGGTGAGAATGGGCTCATAGACAGGACATCAATGGACACAGAAAGGAGAATCCTGGGTGATAAAGCATAATCAGGAAGTAATCTCTGAATAATAAAATTGCACTATTTATTTGTGTAGGTAATTTTTAAATGAAATAAATGTTTTTCTACTCTACAACTCTGGTCACCTGGAATGACACTAACTGGGTAATGTAGAGCTTACAAATGTTCCTGAATGACAAATGCAGGCCTTTGGACATGCATACAGTACTTCACAGAATAGCTTAAAGGCTCTCTCATTCTAGCCTTTTCCATTAGATGCATGGGGTGAAAACAAAGAGGAGCATGGAGTTGGATCAAAGGGGCAAGAACTTTCACAATATGTGCTTACCCAAGTGGGCACGGGGAGGAGAAAGGCGAGATATCCTGTCCAGTCTGTCAGAGAGAAGCGTGCACCTGGTGAAATGTATAACTGACCTTCTTCTACCCTTCTCCAGAATTTGTTCTGATAAACAGAAGGCCCACCTGAAAGGGAGTCTGGGATCTTTCCTCCAGGTGCTAACACTCTTATTGCAAAAGTCTGAGTCCAGACTCAGAAATCATCCTCTTTTTCCCTTGAAACATCATCATCTTCCCCAAGATTTTCCTCTTTACCCAGTCCCCCAGGTCTGAGACTGGGCCATCTCCCCATAGCCTGTTTCTCCCTGGGGCCCTAGAGGTGCCAGGAACGTTGGCTCATCGAGGGAGCACTTGAGAGGAGAAGACCCAATACTGTATGACAAGAATCCCAGCAAGTTCCAACAGCTGACAAGAGACTCCATGATGCTCTGGAAAGAGAGCACAGTCCTCAAGCCTCTCCCCAAACAGTGGGAAGAAGCACTTCTGCCCAGATGGAATGTTTTCAATTCTACCTAACCCACAGCCACACGCTGCCATTTTCCCTACAGACTATTGCTTCATGTCCATGAATGAAAAAAAGGGGAGAGTGGAGTTGCTGCAGGGAATGAAAGTTTCTTCATAGATTACTTTCAAGTATGTCAACCTGGGACTTCTGTGTCCCACACGTCCTTCACTTTCATATATCAGAATGTGATAGCCTGAGGCTACCCACAAGGTCATCTAACCTGAGATTCCCAAGGCAGAGGACAGAGCCTGCTTGTGTGTCCCTAGCACAAGGCACACCTCTGTCTGGTAACAGTGCTAACCATTGTAATTTAATCGTTAGTGCTATAAGAGATTATTTTTAACTCATACTGAAATGAACAATGAAGTAGACCATCAAATCAGTGCTTTTGCTAGTACTTTCATCTCAGATAAAGGATGAAATAAGCTTAAGCAGGACACATTAGTCAATTTAAATTAAAATACTTGGAAAACACTAATACAGCATACATTAAAATATGCAATTAAAAAAAAAAAAACCTTGGAGTTTTCAGAATGTTTATTTCAACCAAGACTTATATTTTGTGATGAAAACTCAGAGGGGCCTTCCTGAAGTTTTAGGGGGTTTTAATAAAAAGGAAGAGTTGCTGGGTGGTGGTGGCACATGCCTTTAATTCCAACACTTGGGAGGCAGAGGCAGGCAGATTTCTGAGTTCTAGGCCAGCGTCGTCTACAGAGTGAGTTTCAGGACAGCCAGGACCATACAGAGAAACCCTGTCTGGAAAAACAAAACAAACAAACAAACAAACAAACAAACAAGAGTTTATCCCTGACTTAGATTTCAATGGCCTTATCTTAACCCCAAGAGTCTCACTGACCTGTTTCTCTTCATCACTGACATGATTCAGGCCCAATGCAGGCTATGCTAGAAGAGCTGGATCTATGCTCGTATTGCTAGAGAATTTGCCAGCACAGCCCCATTTGGAATGGAGTGATGCTGCTCTAGCCCCACGCTAGGTGGAGTCCAAGGAGAGGGCACAAGCCCTGCATGGTTG
Organism: Mus minutoides; assembly: GCA_902729485.2. NCBI lineage: Eukaryota > Metazoa > Chordata > Mammalia > Rodentia > Muridae > Mus > Mus minutoides. The sequence continues at coordinate 1,484,586 of LR749505.1, read as the reverse complement.
CAGTCCTTAAAGGTTGAAACCTTGGATATAAGCCATAGAACATTGAGAAGGATTGGGACCAACATTGCCATCTGAAACCTAGGGCTAGTGACTTGGATATGCATACTATATGATATTTAGAAAAAGGATAATGAATAAAAGATGGCTGCTTTGATGTCACTGTTGGAATTCTGTAGAATTCCCCCATGTTTGTTCTGTATTACAACGTATATCACTCTGTAAGAAATGTGTTTCAAGCCAGCAATGCCAGGTTCTGATATGTCCACTCTTACAAACGCCAAAATGTCTGAGTCCCAAAGTCTTAGCTCTTAGCTAAGATATAGCAAGGAGAAAATGAATGCTGAATTTTTTTTCTATATGGCTCCATATCTTCCATAAACATCTAACCCTGACTCCTTTATGTCATTTGGGTAGCAGAATTTACATCATAGGCCACCCCAAGTAGTTGTACAAATCCCAAATACAAGTATTGAGATCGAGAGACTAGCAGGTTCCAGACATTATTCAATGAAACACTTAGTGCTGTCAGCTACAGCATAACATCAACAAATTGACATCTGACTCATCCCAAGTTAGTCAGCAACTTGACTCATCTCTAGCTATTCGAGGATGACAGGCACAGTGTTAGAGGTATCAAGATTTGGGGGAATCAGAAATAGCATGGCAGCAGCTAAAAGCCCCTGCCCTTCCCAGATCTCTCTAGGACTTTAGACTTACTGACATCATCATCTCAGAAAAGCCAGAACTCTGCTGAACTTCATCAGATGCAGAAAAGCTGATGTGATAAGGCAAGGTCTAAAAGCCTTTGTCCACCCTGAACCTCAGCAAGGATGTGAGAAACAAGTAGGTTCTGAAAGCATCCCATACCATGTATACCTTTACAGCTTCACTCAGCCAACTTCATCATTACACTGCATTGGGGAGCATAGCTCTACTTTCACTACTATACATTTATAGTGAGGGTTTAGCTACAAATGATTGTTTTTGCATATCCTGACATCTCATAAAAGTCAACGGTGTGCAGCAAAGTTGAAACCAAGTAGGAACCATCATCCTTACAGAGAAGAAAAATGCATATGATGAATATCCTCTTACAGTGTCGGGTGTAAGCATTGCGTTGCTCTCATGAACACATGTCTTCACTAAAACCATCAGTAGCTCACAGAAATTTGTAATATGCTTAGAGTTCATCCTAATTTGGGGATACCAGAAGGTCTTCAATTTCTCACAGGAATGATCTATTTTCTTTTTTATGATCTGTGCTTTAAGTAATGATTATAATCAGCTCACAGGGATATGATTAAGCTAGCGTGTTAACATTTTTTCACACTGAATACAGGAAGGAGCTTAGCACTTATTGAACAGGTTATCAGATTACAGTGTCTTTAAGTTCTAAAGACAAGAATTTACTTCATCAAGTTCACAAACTAGCTTTTAATCCTAATATGGCCCACAGCTTGCTTTTGTAAATAAAGTTTTGTTGGAAATCCATCATACCAATATATCTACATATATGCTATACCATATATATCATATATGGTAGTTTGGAAACTGGTTTGGCAAGAGTTGAGTAGATGGGACAGAGCTCATATCCCCTCAGAGGAGAAAAGGCTTACCAGCTGCCCTCAGTAGGCCCTTAGTTTAGAGAATATTTGTCCCTGCAAGAGTTCTCTCTGTAAGTTTACAGTTGGCTCCACCTTCTATAGTGAAGTCTGTTATGACTCCAATGAAAGCCCAAGGGTGCAAGTTTACAAACAGATTTAAAGGCTACTTCAAGTCTGTAAGAGAATCCCCAAATTGATTGGTTGATTGATTGATTGAATGATTGATTGATAGGGTACAAGAAAGCAGCACTTTGTCCTGGAGAACTGCACCAGGATTCAGAAACTCTGAATTTTTCCACAACATTAGCCATGAGTACTGCCAACTATTTTATATCTTCCTTTGCTGTTTATGAATGGAAGAAATAACAACCTTTGTATGCATGGATACCTGGGTAGGAAAGGAATTCCCATAATGACATCACTTGGCTGGATTAAAAATTAAGTACGCTAATGAAGTTGTTCCAAAAAAGTTGGAGATGGGATTAGCAGCATAAACCATAGGATACCTGCTAGGATACCTGCTAGGAAACCTTGTTAACAATAAAACAGAGTCCTATCAGCGCCTGGATGTCCATGAATACATGCCATAGTTTGTAATAGACCAATTCTGTTGCTTTCATGGTCCTAATCGCCTCAATCTTTTCCCTAAGCACAGATCCTTCAGGCCTCCTGGAGGGGGTTGCTATGCACCCAGCTGCTTTTACCACTCCCTGAGGTAGTGACCCCCTGGGTAACACACATACAGAATTGTTACAGGCAGTTTGCATAGTACTCTGAGAATTTACCTAGCTGGTATTTACTGGGCACTTCCAATAATTCTGGCACTGTAGGAAGCGCTTTACAAGAATCCCTTATGTAATCATCAAAACAGCCCCTTGAGTAAGATCTATTACTCTCCATGTCCTAAAGAGAGTTTAAAGAGATAAAGCAATTTCCACAATGTCACTAGAAAATTTAGTAAGTAATAGAATTATGATTTGAATCAGTCTCTCTGATCGCGAAGCCCTTGCAGTAAACTCTGTAACTGGAATTCAATGCTATAGAACTTATAGGCTTAATAGGCTCCTCAAGGACTAGTGTTTACTCGGAGCCAATGCCAATCTTGGTTGGAAGCCTGAATCTCACTGTTTAAAGGAGTTCTACCTTTTAAAGTAGCTTTAAGATCATACTATGGTAGCAATTTCCTCAGTGTTGTATAGACCTTCCTAATCTTCACCAAGTATAGTATTTCTGCTGGGCTAGCTAAAATAAGTAAAACGACATGACAGTTTGGAAATCTAGGCAGACATGGCAACCCTGAAGCTACATAACTCAGAGAATATTGTAGCAAAGATGAGTCTGGCTATAAGTCCCTTGAATACTGGCCTCACATCCCCACATTTCATAAGATTTCTATGGAAAATTATTGGTGTTAGGCATAAAAATGATCTTGTAAACTTTGTGAAAAGAATAAATCATTGACAAAAAGCAATTGACTCATTAAGCAACAACTCAGTAAACAACAACTTTGTTATTTTGATTATTGGCTAAATGTGTTATGTGTGCATGTGTGTCTGTATGCACCACATGTGTGCAGGTGCCCCAGGAAGCCAGAGAGCATTGGATCACGTGGAACTGAAGTCACAAGTGATTGCAATATCCATGTGGGTGCTGTGAACCAAGCCAGGACACTATACAAGAGCTTAAAATGTTTCAGTTTTTAAATATTGACTTAGACACCACACAGATTACAACTTATGCTCTTAAAAGGATCTCCAGGGATTTAGGAAAAGAAAATACTCAAAAGTGTACTGCCAGTTTCTGTATGAAGTGAGCTAAGTTCCTAGACAGAATATTCCATTAAATGGTTAAAAGACAGCAGAATGTTTGTGGAAATCCAGCCTGTTTGTTATTTTCCTTGTTGTCTGGAAATATGAGGAAGCTGGAAGGTCTCATTGAAGTTTAGGATGTCCAGCAAAACTGAAAGAAGACAGACACAATGAAAGTACTGAAGAGGAGACAGCCAGTTCACCTGACTCTCAGGTCAGCCAAGGGCTATCCTCAATCTTCAAGTATTCATAAAATGATTAAATGTTCTGTGAAAGCAGAGCCTTGTCATATTCAATTTCTATCTACTTAGTATCTTACAAGATGCCTGAAGCCTGAAAAACATTGTTAAATGAAAGAATCAGTATTAAAATGAGCAAATGAGTCAATGATTTGTTTAAATCTATGGCAGACCCAGCAATGCTTTAGAAAAAGACATTTCTGAGTACCAAAACTTCCCTGCAAAAGGATGAAATTATATATAGAGAGATTCCAGAGCTTGTTGTTATGATACTTTAACAATTTCAGATTTGGAATCTCCAACTAGTCTCTTCTTCCCTTGCCAATAAGCCCAAAACCAGCTGTGAGGAGGGGCAGTAGAAGCCAAGGTTAGCAGGTGGGTTTAGTGAAGCTGAAAGGAATCTGAGCATCTGAGGTCAGCTGCCTTGTACAGTCCTAGAAAGCTCTGTATTTCAGTTGGTCCTAGTGCTCATAGACTCAATACACCAAAGTAACAAAGGGAAATGTATCATATTGGGCTCAGCAAGGGTCCACAAAACAGCACAAGCTGCTCCGTGAATGCATTTAAATACTAAAGACAGATTGATTACTTCCCTTAGGATAGAGCTAGATTGGGTGCTTCTACAAGTATAGACTAAGGCTAGAGAGATGCTCCATGGTAAGAGTGCCTGTCTCACAAATGTCTGTGTTCCTACTGGGACATGGGAGACCAAAATGAAGCCATCCCAGATGCTTACAGCACTGCTGGCTTGTATATCTGCAGAAAAATAACAGATAAACTCTGTTTCAAACAAGGAGAATTGTGGGAATAAGTGTGCTGAGATTCTGCTCACTGGCACACACACATGCTGCCTACTTGTATGCTTTAATACACACACACACACACACAGAAATGCAGACAACCCCCCCCCCAAAAAAAAAACAAAAAAACAAAAAACAAAACAAAACAAAAAACCGCACATATTCTCACATAGAGCCTAGACTCTGCTGATAACCCAGATTCAAATTCTGGATCATCAAACTCATAGCCAGTTAAGTTGGGGTTTAGCTGTCTATTTCTTAGTCCATTCTTATGTAAAAATCAGTTACAATTTGTCTTGTATAGTGTTGTGATGAGAGTAGAAGAGGAAACTCAAGTTCAGATTCGGATGACTGTGGTGATGATGATGATAGTTAGTGATGGGGATGATGCCCACATATCTTTGGACTCTACTCACAGCTCTTCACGTTAGATCCTAGTGTGGTTAGCATGGTAAACAAGCAAGCAGTGGAAGCATTGTTGTTCAGCATCTGTTAACTATATATACAATATATCATATGTAGCTTTTATGCACTCAACTTTTACATGGAGATTGGGGATTCCAACTCAGGCCCTCCTCGCACTTGTGAGGCAGACACTTTACCAGCTGAGCATCTGAGCATCTAACTACCCTTTTAGTCTATACTTATAGAAGCAACCAATTCAACTCTGCCAAATGAAGTAATCAAGCTATTAGTAGTAGTATTTTACATATATTATACATTATATATTATTAACTGAGGCTAAACAACAATGCATATATCATATATATTCTTCCAAATTTATAGAATATATATATATATATATATATATATATATATATATATATATATATATCCTAGCTGTGCCAGGAGTGGGAGCTTGTCATTAAGCCTACTCCTTCTTATCCACAGCAAACAAGAAAAGATTAGGCTTGCATCTGCCTATATCTACCTATGGGTTAACGTATGAAACCTTTGAACAAACCGGAACTATGGTAACTGGTTATATCTGCCTGCTCCTCCACATCCCTCCTTAGGAACTAGAATTAGAGAAAAGAAAAACAGAAGGGCAGAAACAAAGTTGGAAAAACTGCATCAGGAGAGGTCCCCAATGAGGGGACATGAAGAGTAAAGGGAAGTTCAAACATATAAAATGATCAGGATATTAAAAATATAACAGACAGTGGGCCTGACAAACATACTAGCACATACCAACAGAACAGTAGAAATGGGTGTGAAGGAGCCAGGCTGTGACCCTGGAGGATGAGACTTCTAGTCATGAAAATCTGACTTCTGAAAATCTGTGTTTTGTTTTGTTTTGTTTTGTTTTGTTTTGTTTTGTTTTGTCTTTAATCAGGAGAGTGCTACCGCTCCTGTAGCTGTAGTGGAACTCCATCCCAGAGCCTGAGTAAGGATCTTCTTTCTAATCCTGGAAGGTCTCACCAATGCACTCATCTTGCAGATGAGACAATGAAGCTTCCAGGAAGGTCAGTAAGTTACTTAAAGTGGTAAAATCAGCATTAGAAGCCTATGCCTCCAACTCTAAATCAAGAATAGGTTCATAAGGTAGCCAGGCTCTGACGGTACAGGGACACAGAAAGGCACTGCTTGGGAACAAGAGGGATGAGCCATTGAATCAGCAAAAGAAGTCACACATAACTGAGCCAAGTGCTTCATGGCAGAAGAAGAGCCATTCCACAGTGACAGGTGAAGGCAGAGCATTGTCCCCAGTAAACTATGTGGCCTCCAAGGTTTTGCATAGCTGTCTTCCAAACAGAGCAAAGCCATTTGTTTTTGAGAGCTTGTTGATTATCTTAGAGACTGAGCACCATTTTGTTAATGGATGGGAAAATATCTAGCGATACTTTTAACAGACATGGGGATGACCAGAAAGTTGGCACAGTCACATGATGAATGCCTTGAATGGCGAGCAAATGAATCAGGATCTGGCTTTTGTGTGTTTGACTTACTATTCCAGTTCTTTCCTTCCTGGCAGTATAACTCATGCCTAAGCATTTCCATTTGTTTCTTGAAGATCAAAGGATTGGCCTTGCTAAATTGGGGCCTTCTGATTTGAATGACATGAATAATATTGGCTGACTATAATCCTGCAAAAATGACCTTGATTCATGAATTTGCTAACAACTTTTTATAGTAAATTTGCTGAGAGAAAAAACACTGTCTCTCATGCCCACTTATGAAGTACCTGTGGGTCCTGAGAACAAAAATTTTGTGTTTGAGACCACTCCCCTACATCCTAGATGACTGTGCTCTAGAGATGAATGAAATCCATTTCAAAGCAAAGTGACAAGTGACATTTGAGTGACTGGACTGACCTTGTGTAGAACAGTAAGAGCTAAGATGGGGACTTTCAACACAATGCTGAAGCCGGGAGTGGTGGCGCACGCCTTTAATCCCAGCACTCGGGAGGCAGAGGCAGGCGGATTTCTAAGTTCGAGGCCAGCCTGGTCTACAGAGTGAGTTCCAGGACGGCCAGGGCTACACAGAGAAACCCTGTCTCAAAAAACCAAAACAAACAAACAAACAAACAAACAAAAAACATCAACACATGCTGTTGGGCAGCTCTGGAAACTGGAGCCAACCACATTTTGGCTTTGGGAATGTTCTGGACTAATTGGCCCTCAAATATTGCTTCTCCAAATGCAACTTCCCTAAATTTCCTTCTCTATTTCACAGACTCCAGAACTCTAGCAGTTCCAGCTGTCTCTTTTGTCTTTAAGTTTTTATTTTATTTTTTCAAAAGAGAACACAGTACCATAGGTTAGATGAAGCTCCCAGGAGCATGGAACATTGGTGACCTTTGAGTATACAGATAGGCAGAGGCTAGAGGAGCCTCACACACCTAGGGGCAGTGGTCCTGGTCAGTACTTAGTCCTGACTGATGGGCTTGTCCACATGATGCTCAGAGGACACATAGAAGCTCAAAGACACACACACACACACACACACACACACACACAATTGTAAGTTGTACCTAGGAAGAATAACACTTAAAAGATATTCACTAGCAGTAGGAATTGCCACAACAAAAAAGTAGACAGATGGTGGACAGACAGACAGACAGACAGACAGATAGACAGACAGACAACACTGAAGGCTAGTTGCTAGAAAAAACATAACCAACCTATGTGCATTTAGGAAATCTATTAACATTGTCATTTTTAATTACAACCATGAAATATAGAGATAATACATTTACATTCTATTATGCACCATTAAATTCTTTTTACATACTCTAAGGAGGAAAAATGTGCATGATATGGTAAATTAGCAGAAGTATCATGTAGAAATTTAAATCCGCACAGTGTCTGACTATCTGATGTAAATTGTGTCAAAATTTAGTCTTCTGTGGAATAAACAATTTGCCTTGTTGCTGAAGTTGTTATTTTTTTTAACAGTTGGCTTAAAATTCACACAATTTTAATTCATTAATTCTGCTATCACTTGTTCAGAAGTCTGCAAAAGAATATGCTTCTGTGCTGTCATGGTTCTAAGTGTCAATTATCCTGTAAATTTTGAAATAAATCTTGTCAGCTAAGTTTAAATCATGAAGGAGGTTAAAATATATCCTTTGACCCTCAAAGCAATAACCTAAGATTTCAGGAGGGAAATCCAATTATTGCATGCAAGGAAGAAATGGTGACTCTTTTGAAAAAAATAATTCAAAATTTTAGGATGTGATTGAAAAAAAAAAAAAAGGAAAGAAAGAAGGAAAGCTTTCTCCACATTTTAAATTGCAAACACCCAGCTGGATTATCGGTCTTATGTAAACCCTGGGTTTTGCTGATGACAGGTTTGTACTGGACACATTTGGAGGGAGAGCTTTCACTTTCTCATTCATGTAATCTCAGAAGGATACCAAAAGGTATTTATACTGGACATTCTATCATTCCTTATATGTTGTGTTTAAAATGAAATGCAGTGAAAGCAAAATATGAAAATAAATGCCAGTCCCTGCATTAAGGCATCACAGTTGGGGAGAGTGTGAGTACGGAGAAACAGGAACTTGAAGGTTTTCACAAAATTGTCCATTCCCACTGCACATATTGAAGTATTTAGGCTTGCCTATTAAGCTTTTAAATATACAGCTTCTTAGAGAAAGAGCAACAGTGGGACAGATTCATATTTTCATAATAACCATAACTTTTCAGTCCTTTCAAATCTATTTTGAATCAATCTGAGAAAAATAGCATCATTATTGATCATTAGAGTTCACGGGAAAACAGCCCTGCTATTGTTATTTCATTAGTAAGAGAGTTAGCGTGATATCTTGTACGTCACACTGCCCAAGACTATTACTAGCCAAAGGGTTTTATTATCTTTTAACATTTATCAGCCTGTTACACTGGATGTCTCAAATAGCTGCCTACATTACCTCTAAAGGATATTGTATAAAGTGAATCAAATACAGTCTACCTATCCCAGGGTCTCTTCAGAAGAAACCATCAGAGACTCCCGGAACGACATCTTCAAACAGGATACCCTCAGGCTTGATTTCTGAGCTGAGGGCAGATCCTCTACTTTAGACTTTGAAACCATTTCTAGAGAAGCAGCCTGAGGATGGTGAGGTAGCATGTGTGGATGTATGGTGTGGAATAGGAATGGGGCAGAGGAGGAAGGCCAGGTGTTTTGCAGGCTCCACTGAGGAGCCTTTTCGACAAGGGGAGGGAGGTGGCTATGGGCTGTTCACTTTGAGATCCCGTGCAACAGTTGAGGTCAGAGACTTTCTAAATCTCCATGGAGATGAGGCCTGCTCACACCCAGAAGGCTAAAGTAGAGGCAAGTTAGAGGCAACTTGACACTTGCCATTCTTTTTTTTTTTTTTTTTTCAACTTTTATTAGATATTTTCTTCATTTACATTTCAAGTGTTATCCAGATAGTTCCCTATATCCTCCCCCCTCCCGGCCCTGCTCCCCTACCCACCCGCTCCCACCCCTTGGCCCCGGCGTTCCCCTGTATTGGGGCATATAAAGTCTGCATAACCAAGGGGCCTCTCTTCCCACAATCAGTCACCAAACATAGACACTATAGCATACGCCAGCAAGATGGTGCTGAAAGGGCCCGGATATAGAGGTTTCAGGGGAAAATATACCAATGCCTGGCAAACATGGAGGTGGAAGCTCACAGTCAGCTATTAGATGGGACACTTGCCATTCTTGTCCTTCACTTGTACCCTTTAAACCTCTGCCCTCTCCAGCCTGGCTAAAAAATAAGATAGGGCAAACTAAAAGGAAGCTGAAGGAAATGCCCATTTTATTTGGAAAATTAAGTGCTACTGCTGTTCTGCGGTGGGGAACTTCAAGCATATAAAAGAAAGATCTGAAAGCTAGCTCCAAGGCTGGTGCTGATTCCTCTTCATTTCAGGGTCAGCTGTCCTCTAATCGCCTCCTCAGGGCCTCTCAACACAGGCATTAATGTATAGGGTGTCTCATAGGTAGCACTATAACACACTGTAATCCCTTACGCCCCGTGCTATTCTTGATCAGCATCTTTCTAGTCTTTAAAGCTACCATCAATAACAGAATACTCCAAACTTACTCTGCTCTCTGCACTGTAGCAGAGACTAATGCAGTGCTGGATATATCTGAATGGCAAGCAAGGGATGAATTGAAGGTAGATGGAGGCTTAGGTTGGACCAGGTGTGAGCATGCTAGCAACGAGGTAGCAATGTCCTACACACACAGCCCAGGAGCAACCAGTCAAAGTGTCAACCTACTCTCAGGACCCTATAAATAGGTCCTGCATTGGCTCTCCAATGCATTAGATGCCAAATATTTCCCTCTTTCCACTGAAAATGTATTCATTGTTCCACAAATATTGAAAACACCTTAACTATGAGATACACTTGGTCTATCACTAAGTGGTCACGAGTAAGCAAAGCATTACCAAAACCCTTCACCTTTCTCACACACCTAACAATATAGCATGATAATTTAGTGACATTCTGAAGTATAGGTTTCTAGTACTTTGGGAAGAATTTCATCATATTCTTGATGCTTCACATTTACATGCAGATTGGGTGACAGTGGCAAAGTTTTTGAAACTGGGCTACAGAGCATCTATTGGCATCCCCTTTACTGTGGCAGAAAAGAAAAGCAGGGTGCTGATTTCTTCTGGTTGGAAAAAAAATATGAAAGAAGATTTGGAAGTAGTAAGAAGCTTAGAGATTCGGCCATCCAAAAAAAAAATAAATAAAACCCTTCATGGACTAATTTCTCTAAAATATTCCAATATATTAACTGAATGATTCCTTTCTAAGACATTCTGATATTATCTCATATGTGGGAAATCCACGCCTTATATGGGTATGTTCCTAGAAAGAACAGTTGGGAAATTATTCTGTGGAAATAGCTGCAACTTTCGCAGCACATGTGGATACATTCCCTACACGTGAGAAGTGTGTGTATCAGCCTGTTCAATGGTCTTCCTGGATTTTGATTTTATAAAGCTCTGTCTTTTGCATTGGTTTAAATGTCCACTCTCTCTGAAAGGCTCTTATGCTGAAAACTTGGTTTCTAGACTGGCAGTATTGGGAGTTGGTGTGGAACCTTTAAGAGGTGGAGCTTCTGGGAGATCCTCATTCGAACCCAATCTTCAGAATGACCTTGGAGGGCATTGTATAGTATGTCTCTGGCTTCTTGTTTAGGCTGCAACCTCTTCCACACCTGCCCCTGTCAGAGCCATTTGTTATGGTGTGAATAGCTGATAGTGTCCTCACAGAGCTATACTGATACAGACACTGTGCCCTTGACCTCCAGAACTATGGGCTTCTTCATAAACAGTCACCTTAGTTATCTTGTTATCACAACAAAAAATTGACCAATAGAGTGCAGGCATCAAGACTCTTAATATCAAGGTAAACAGAGGCTATGTGTGGCCAGATGGTTGGGGATAGCCTGCTCTTACCATGACTGAGATGTGCAGGATCCTCAGCTCTTCCTCTGCTGATTCATGTTGGGGTTCTTCAGTTGGGTCTTGTCCGGGGAGACTTGGAGCACCATCTTGGTGGTGGATATGAAAAAGCAAAGTACCATTCTCCAGCCATTGCTGCCTCCAGCGCACCAGGGGGATATCTTCTGTATTCCCTGAGATCTCTAAGGGAAAACCACCAAAGTCACAGGGTAAGATTTTGGACTGGTCCAAATTTTCATATTCCTAGTTTCTGATACCAACAAGCTACTTCTGTCTGCAGACAACAAAGGGTTCTGACTATAGCTAGGTTTATTGCTACTTATAAAACTCAAGAAAGACAAGAGATCAAGAGAAGAGAATTATCCCCTGTAGGTCTTTCTATAATAAATCTAGTGAGCTAGGCTCTCACCTGGTGAGAAAAATACTGAGGCGAAAATTCAAGTTCTTCCCCTCGTTCTGTGATCAATGGTATCCCTTACATGGCACAGTTTGAATACCTGATAACCCCCTGAGGTAAATACAATGTTGTTTGCCTCTTGTAAATCTGGACATGTGAGTTACCCAGCAATTACTCCCAGACTCCAGCATATCTACCGAGAAGAGAGCTGGTAATTACTGTGCAGAGAACCAGCATTTATGGGACAGTCCTGGGAGGTTACTGAAGAGCCACTGGGGCTGCTGGCATATTTGTGAAGCCACTGACATGGGCTGCACAGTCCATTGGAGAGAGCTGATAGCTTGTCATGACAGGTAAAGAACTGTTTTAACTTTGTTTTTGTTTTTGTTTTTCTCTTTAGTTTTGCAAAGCAGATGTTGTACATGAAGAAAGTAGAGTGAATTGGGTCCTGATCACAGATCTAAACACTCACTCAATACAGAGGTATTTAGATGAAAGCTGAGCTATCACCAATAGAAAAATGCTAAAGAACAAAAACAAAACAAACAAAAACCTACTTTGCCCTCTGCACTGTAGTGAGTACCAAGGTATTGCTGCAGGAAAATACATATCTCCTTTTCTCTTATTCCTAAGCAGTTTCACATCGGAGTTCTAGGGTATCCCATAGTAGAGAAATCTGATCAATCCAGCTTTTCTATGACTCCAGTTAGCCTTCAGACCATGTTTCTTTTTTTTTTTTGGTTTTTCGAGACAGGGTTTCTCTGTGTAGCCCTGGCTGTCCTGGAACTCGCTCTGTAGACCAGGCTGGCCTCAAACTCAGAAATCCGCCTGCCACTGCATCCCGAGTGCTGGGATTAAAGGCGTGCACCACCACGCCCGGCTCATGTTTCTTTTAACAAATTATTACAGTCTCAAAGTGGGACCAATGTTCTGTTATACACACTTTAACAAATCATTCCTTTATAAAATTTCATTTTCAAAAGGCATGCTTTTTCTCTCGAAATTTATCACCTCTGGCCAAAAAATTATACCACAGATATAAAAAAGATTTAATAGACACCTTTAGAATATATTCTCATCAACTATCACAATCATAAAGAGGAAAGCAATTTTAAATATCTATGGAATTTATAATTATCTGTCACTATTTATGGGAGAGCAGACTGATATTATTTATTGATTTAGCCACACTTTGAACAGACATACACTGAGCATGCTCTATGCACCAGACCCTGTGCTAGGCACTCAGACTAAGTGAAATGAGAAGCTCTCAATGTCTAAGAGCATCCTACCATGACTGAATGTGCACAATGAGTCCTTGTAGGACACTAAGAGGAAGAAAAGACCCTAGTCAAGTGTACAGGAGGGTAAGAAAGTGACCCTCTCTAAGGAAAAAGATGCTTCAGGGCAAATGGGAAAGGGAAAGGGATGACCAGGCAACTAATGAGTGAGGATGAGGAGAAGGAACGGGCATATCCATTGCTCTTCTGTGTAGGCCACCCGAGGTTTTTCATGGGAGAGGAGTCATTGGCCTACCCCTGACAGATGCTGATATGCTGGCCTTGCCTATCCAACACCACACTCACCTGAGAGAAGAGGGAACTTGTTATTGTGAAGAGGAGCTGCCAATAGAGTATCCCTTTTCATATGTGGCCTCTCTTTTCTGTAGCCTAGAAGGTTCTCTCATCTGTCAGGAAGGTAGATTATCTATGATCGTGTATGCGATTGGCCTAGAGTCCAGGGAGCTTTGGAGGGCAAAGAGACTGAGAAGTGAAGATTTGTGTTTCAGAGCTGGTTTTCAGAAGACACCTCCCTATTTGTTTGATGGAGTGGTGATGCTGGCTTCCCACATCGACTGCTCCCCTAAATCTCTAAATCAACATTTCTCAATCTGTGGGTAGTGACTCCTTTGGGGGCATCGAACAATTCTTTCATGGAGGTTATACATCAGATTTCCTGAATATCATAGATTTACATTATGATTTAGGACAGTAGCAAAAATTACAGTTACAAAGTAGCAACAAAGATAATTTTATGGTTGGGGGTCAACATAACATGGAGGAGCTGTAGTAAAGAGTCACAGCATTTAAAAGGTTGAGAACCAGTTGTCTAAAGTGTCTTCTACATTCCCAGGTGAGGAAACATCCTTGGATGCATCTCTGAAGGAAGTATTTGAAGCAACACGAGCCAAACGCAATAAGTGCAGACCCAACAATCACCAACTGCTTCCAGGCACATACGTGGCTGTATTCTGCAAGCAGGCACTCCTCATGACTTCTCTTGACTTTAACATGCTAGAAGATTCTTAAAAATGTACTCTTTCTGATGTTCTTGTTCTGCCTCGGCCTAGGTACCAAATCTGTACCCACCTCATCAGAGATAAACATATCAGCATGCCAGCCCCAAGTAGTGCATTTGATGGCATAATCAAGTCCATCTTCTTTTCATAACCATCCCCACTCAGGCTAAGATTTATTCCATGCATGTCTGAGTGCCACTCAGCCCTTTCTGTAACTATTTAGAAGGATCTAGCACCTGTCCCTTTAAATCACTTCATAAACTAGATCTCATTTCCCAGCAGATCTCCAGCATGTAGGTCAGACTCATTAACCCTGCTTTAACCATGGAAGTAAATATAAGGAAATACCTAGACCAAGGCCAATCATCCTGTCACAGAGCAGGGCCAGAGACAGATGAACTATTTGTTTCCCTTTACACTATTTTCAAAAGCACACAGCATAACATTAGAACATGAAGAGAGGAAAAGGGTGAGGAGAGCCCTAAAGTAGGAAAGCCACATGGTCCTTTATGAGCTTAGTGGCTATAATAATCTAATCTTTTGTTCCAGGTCTTTATATCACATGACTTATTTTTAAGTTGCCATAAAAATTAAATGCCTTAAAGTCACCTTTTAATAGAGTGGGTTTGTGTGTGTGTGTGTGTGTGTGTGTGTGTGTGTGTGTGTATTCATCATGTTGTATAATCATCACCCACTGTCTAATTCTAGAACATCTTCCTCATCTTATTAAGAAACTTTCTGTGTATAAGCAACTACAATGTTTCAATCAGGATTAAGATATTATATTCCATGGCCCTAGGCGTAGAGGTACCAAGGAAATACTAGGTGCTGTGAGGACCTTGACAAAGTATTCCATGGAGTAATGGGATTAGCACACAGTGTCTCTGGCTATGGCTTCCAGTCTAACCCTCTGAACTCTTCCGTGAGTTCTCCATTTCTATCCCTGTAAATGGTAATATCATGATTCTGCGCAGACTTGGTTCACTGCAGAGGGCAAGAGGTAAAAGAAAGAGGGCACCATGTCTACCAAGGGCATTCATCAATTCTCAGTTTCAAGTTAATTATACAGTGATAGATCCATCCTTGGCAGTTTCCCTCTCCTGATAGAATCGGACATGAAAGAGCTCAAATGCCAAACCAGGAATTTATTTATATTTATGCTATATATGGCCTGATCAGCAAATGAAAGACCACACAGGACATAGTAAATGCCCTGCCAACTTCTTCACAAACAAGATTGAGAACATTAGTGCAATCACATCTGTGTGAATGTCTCTATCTCAAGAAGAAATGTAATGCAAGCCAGTCATGAGACTCCAAGGAGCAAATTAGGGTGGTGATAAAATTGTTATTCCAGTCCAAAGTCACAGAGAATTGCCACGGAAGCTCACACTCACAGAGGACCTTCATGGCAATGTACCTAATAAAACAAATTCCACAGGACCCTCTGTTTATATCCAGATGTCACAAGTGCCACATTTCCACACTCAGTGGGGTTGAGGTCTCCAGAAGGAGAAGTCTGTCTTGGCTTTTACCATGTCTATCCTTACTCTTGTAAACTTCACATCTTCAGTACCTCTCCAAACCTTGTTATACAAAGAAAACAGTGTGATATCCTTTCTTACATGCAGTAAATGTTCCCAGAGCACATAATGCTGGCCACAGTTGGGAACTAAACTCTGTACTCCTACTCTCAAGGCACTTTTCATCCACCGGGAGACTTCAGATGTGGCCAGGGCTAAGTGACAGCAGTGCTGAGCATCGGGTGAGAGTTGGCTGGGTAAACACTGATGGAAAGCAATAAAATGGTGGGAGATGCTAGAGACATGCACAATCCCAGCTGAAGCGCACAGTGTATGCAAAGGAACAGAAGGATGATGTACATTGTCAGAATCACAGGGGGTCTGGTTAAGCTGCAGGGGTGGGCAATATGTAGAAGAATTACAGCGGATCTACTCTCAGAATCCAGATTAATGGCATGTGGAATAGCCTTAAAATGTCATCTTAAGAAGTTCACAGCTAGGGGAAAGTCATTCACAATTCTATTAGGCACAGGCATCAACCAAGTTAATGATCACCAAGACGCAGAACGAGAACGGCTGATGTGGTAGGTCTAGGTGTCACTATGTCTCTGACTCTGCATTCTTTAGAGACTATAGGAGTGGGACTCAGGAGGCCTAGGCATGGTCTGAGAAACTTTGAATATGCCCCCTTACTCTGACTTTCCTCATGTCTGTGAAGACGCAAGTGTGTAGATGAACTTCAATATTGCTCTGTAACTTTGATCCTTCCATGGTCGTTTCTCCAGAATGCATGTTAAGCGTGGTGGCACAAATAACATTAAACCTCTTCTCATGTCTAACCTATGCTCCACCTCGGGTCAAGAGGATACAGACAGAGACCTCAAGATACAGACCCAACTTCACACTGTACCACCTCATAATGTTGCTGCAAATAGATTGTTTCTAAGAGATAACTTTGGAGCTTCATGTCCCAGAGAATTGCACTGGTGGAACACTGGGCAGAAAAAGTCGTCAGAGAGAGAAGCTTGGGATGGAAAAGGCAGAGTGAGGTGATATCACTTTTAATTAGCCTTAGTCATTGTTCTAATGATAGCTTGTGGGTTGGGAGTTAGTAGTCTTTGTGGGGTTACTTCAGGACACTTAAAACTTTGCTGCACAAATTGTTCTACCTGACATTACAACTTGTCCTTGCTATCCACTTGCTTTTCTCTTCCCTATATATATTTGCATGCTGAGAGAACCTCATCTGAGGAGTTAAGAAACATCCAGTCAGTATCAGAATTTCCTTTCAAGTACCAGACCTACCACACCCTCATTCAATGAATGAGACAATTCCAATTGGAGTATGGACTTAATTGGGAAAATTCTCAAGGATCATTTAACTTGGTGAGTTGCTTAGAGTATGTTAGAGCAGTCCAGATATCTTGGGGTCCCTTTTCACTGCTAGAACGCCTGAGTTTCAAGCTGAGTTCAACTGAGTCATAATGAGGTCCTGTGGTTGTTGAGGTCAAGGTAGGAGGTAGCATTAACTTGGCCATGCTCGGCTTCCTGTTGAGGGCACCTGCCGAACTGATACTGTGATCTTTCCACCCTGGTGGCTGTTCTGCCTGTTGAAAGACCTTGCTACTTATTTTCATCCTGACACAACCTTTTCTTCCACAGCAAATCTAATATGCTTTCTGAGGGAAACCCATAAGAACAGACTTAGAGAAGAGTTAGTTCCACTGAAGGAACAATAAAATGCATAAGTGATCAAGTCTTTGCTGGTAGAAGATAGGGGGAACCTCTGAGTTCTTTAGATATATTGGTTATTTTTAATGCTAAGTGGAATGTTACAAATACCACTATATTATTTGTGAAATAATTGCATGTAAAAGACGACACTTCTACAAACAGAATGGAGCCTCACCTGCACTGTATGTTATCGCAGTGGCCATTGTGAGTGTCCTTGTGTAATAAAGATTAATTCAAGAGAAAGGTGACTCAGTAGGTAACAACACTTGCTTAAGCAAAAACACCTTCATCCATATCCCCAGCACCTGTGTAACGAATGAGTCAAGCCTGGGCACAGGTGTATGACCCCAGCACTAGGGGAGTGTAGAAATAGAATTACAAAGTCTTGCTTGCCACCAGCCTAGCCAAAGAAACCAACAAAACAAACACAAAACCAAAATTAAAAAGAACAAAATGAACCATAAAAATCCCCACAAACAAACAAAGAAACAAGAGCACTGAGCTCCAGGTTAGTGAGACTGTCTCAAGAGAATACACACAGTCTGATAGAAAAGGAAATCCAATATCTAACCTCCACATATGTGCATGAGGCACACACAAACAAAAATTAGAACATTAACCTC
The DNA here is from genome assembly GCA_902729485.2 of Mus minutoides. NCBI lineage: Eukaryota > Metazoa > Chordata > Mammalia > Rodentia > Muridae > Mus > Mus minutoides. The sequence continues at coordinate 1,466,646 of LR749505.1, read as the reverse complement.
AATTAATAGTGCTAGACCAACCATGGAAAACAAAAAGTGTAACTATTGTATCTTGCCTATATGAAAGTGACCATCAAAAATGTTACCAAATGAGCCTGTAACAGAACTAGTCAAATTTTCTTTCCATTTTTTTTTTCTTATTTTCCTTCTCTACTCCCTAATTCAGAGCTTGAAAGATATTGATGGTAGGCCAGGTTTTCCACATGGTTTCATTATGGCCTTCTGGCTGAAACTATTAACAGCGGTATTAACTTTCAACACCTTTGTAAAAAAATAACCTGCATAAGTCAGGGGTTAATAACAGCCAGGGATCACTAATTATCTTGCAAATCTCCACCCTGGTATCAAAGTGACACCAGTCTTCAATGTCTCAGGAACAGCAGCCTCTAAAGACCTCAACTTGTTTCATAAACATAATGACAGCAGCACATTAGTGTCTTGGCCATCTGTGAAGGAAGATGAGGGGCAGATAGAGGAGAAGGAAGTAGAGAGAAAGGACAAAGTCAAGAGATGTGGAGGAAATGAGGTTAGTCAGAAAAATGATGGGGGCCTTGGGCTGTGTTGGCCTGTGGGCCACACCCTCACCACAGGGACCATCTGCTTTGGAGCTCTGAATGGAATGATCCTGCATCCCAGAGTGAGAACCACATAAGAAAACGTGCCCTGCTGGGCCTAAATTCAGCCGGCATCGATGCCAGGTACTCTGACGGTCTGCCTGAAGTATGTGTTGCTAATGCCTAGCCAAATGGACAAAATGGGAGATGTCACAGCCAGGGAATTCTTTTGTGAAGCTGTTCATAAACCATTTAGGAATGTCACTCCTCCGGTGGTTTCTGAATTCAATCTGCTGGGCACCATGGAGCTACTGTCTACTGTTCTGTATTGTCTTCCTCCTCCAAACACCAACTACAGACCTATCCAGCAAAGCTTTAAATCAAGACAGCCTAAAATGCCAAACAGCTATTAACAGAAGCACAAGAACGTCTTTGGTCAGGTAATAAGAACCTTTTTGATTTGCTGAGATTGGGAGAGATTCACCCATGACTAGATGAAGGGTAATCGAATGTCTATGTCCTCACCCTGCATGACTCATAAACTTGGGGTTCAGTACATGACTGGCTCCGTGATGAGAAGTGGAAGAACAAGGTGCACAGGACACTGAGCAAGGACGTGGAAGGAAGGGTGTGGCCATCTCTGGAACTCATATGCCATGTGTTCAAGAGATGGGGTAGATGTCTCCAAGATCTCTCTAGTTCTGCCTCCTCTTTGATGTCACTAAATGAAGCATGGCACTTGGTGATAGTCAAACCCCAAGTCAGGTTCAGGCTAAGCATATTTTTGCATGCAAACGGAATAGCGATCTTTAGAGATTTTTCTCAATTAGGCTTTCCTCTTAGCCTTTGGAATAGTTGTGTGCCAGTGTAGTCTATCTTTCTGTAGAGTAAGAGGTGGCTGAAGTGTCTGCTATAATTTCAGAGTAGGATTCTCTTATGGGGACTCTTCCACCTACAAATACTTCCAAATGGTTTCCAGTTAGCTACTAACCTTCTGTACATTATTTATATATAAGGCAATGCATGTACAATTTACATAATACATATAACATATGGACATGCATTATGTATGTCCATCACCTGATCTTTTAATACCCCAAAACAATATTCTTTGAGAATGCTATATTCCAAAAAATTGGAAACTTCGGCTTCCTTTAAAGCTTCCCACCCACCCATTTCTTTTCCAGGAATGTACAAAGGTGGAATGAAATGAATCAACACAGGGAGTAGGTATGATGAAAGGAAGAAATATGGGGATGGGTACTCGTACTCGCCAGATTGCCATGTCTGAGGGCGGTCTCAGGTGGGAGCTGTGGGAAGCAGAGGGTGGCTTTTTAAATCAGCTACCATGGACAGCAATGAAGCTTTCTAAGGATGCTGCTGGAAGTAGGTCACTATGTGCTACAGTGCTGACATGAATAGCAATCGAGAACTGCACACACATTTTATTTACCTAGCCATGGAGACGAAAACATTCCTGTGGGGGAAAGATGAAGCCAAAAGGTTCTGACACAACCAGAGAGATGAGAAGCATTCAAATGGCTTGTGATTTCATCCAAAATGGTTTACTTGTTCCTACCACAATGTTTCTCTGGATCTTTTCAAATGTATGCAAAGAGTTTATCCACATGATACTCATTAAAGTCTCATTTGAAAAGGGGGTGGGGCACAGCTCTTTGAAAAGAACCAGGTTATTTGAGCTGCAGATGTACTGGTGAAAGGGTTTTAAAAAGAAAAAAAAAAACAAAAAACCTTACATCTAGTTCTATTCTCCACTGCCACATGGCTGACCTTTGAAAATTGAGATAACGACATGCATTTAACAAAATCTGACATCAAGTAAGATGTGTAATAATATTTAAACTTCATGATGTTAAAATATGTATTTATAGATCGTTTCATACATTGTGGGAAGAATAAGTCATTTGAAGCCTGAGGTTTCACCACCGGAATTCTAATTTGAGCTTTGTAAGTCGGGGGGGGGGGGGTTACTCTATATGGCACTGGGAGCAATATGGACACCTGGGTTTTAGAAACCCAGAACAATTGTTACAAGGTAATTACAAGGAAAGATCCCACTAGACCCTATAAGAGCTCTGTGTATTCAAAGTCCTCTCTCTGATGCTCTAGATCTTTTGCAAACAAAGGTTTCAGTATCATAATTTTCATATCATGGACTATCTTGAGGTTGTGAGGGTCTGTGGCTCTTGCTTGAAAGGGTAGGTGGAAAAGGGGGGTCGATGATGCAAAAATATCATCTGTAAGTTATAGAAAAATTTTTGGCATTTTGGTTTATTTTAAAAATACAGAAATATAAGAATATGTTTTTGTTTTAATTCCAGATGTGGGCTATGGGGCTGCTTCGGATTGTCCACAGCAATGACTATGCTGTGGCTTGTGCTCTAGCAAGACCATGATTTTGCCAGTGGCGGATATAGTTTTTGCAATTATGTAATGTTTGGAGTTCTTAGGATTTTTCAGGGGGTATATAAATGCTGGGCCCTAGAGGCATGGTGGATTGTTGGTGGGTTGTTGGTTGTTGGTTGGTTGCTAATGGTTGCTGTTGGTCGTGGTTTGTGAAGTAGTTGTGTGCGAAGAAGAAACAAGAATAAATCAGAAATCCTGATGGCAAAAGCAAACTTGCTCCAAGGAACTTGATGCCCCTAATCAGCACGAAGTAGTCTAATGATAACATCACCCCTTTCCTTTCTATACTTTTTATTTCTCCTATCAAGTATTTGAGGGTTGAAAGGATGGAGAAGAATGAGAAAAAGAACCCAATAGCATTTACTGGGTAGAGTAAATAGTGTATAGAAAGGGGATGATATGTTGTTTCCTCTAAGCTGTCTTGATGCATTTACACTTCTAATTTGTTCTTATTCTATTATATTTCTGTTCTTACTGTCTATGATTCAGCTCCACAAGGGAGGAGATTCCTACTAGATGTTAACTGAGCTGAACAACTCTCTCAGTATACATGAGTGCCTTAAACCTCATGACCCTTCAATTTAGGACTCCCTAGTTTACAAGTAAGAACCTTGAATTCCAGAGGTGTTAGCCTCCTTAACCAGGTTTGCTCAGTTAGGAAACACTAGAATGGGGAGAGGGGGAAAGTGTGGTCTATTGGTTTTAAGAGTACTGTTCACTATCACACCTTCTAGTCCTTACTTTACAAATCCCAATCTCTGGATATATGCAAACTGGTGGCTTAGCAGTTTCCAGCACTTAACAAACAATAAAGACTAGTGACATCATTGTTGTCATTAGTGGTGTCATTCATAAAAATTCTAAAATTGATCAATAAGCTTTTACAGAATTAAGTACATTGTGCCTGCAAATGGTCTCAGGGGCTTCAACATCTTAAAAAGTCTAGAAAAGTAAGTTTATGAATTAGTTCATTCCCCACTAAGGAATGTAAGCCAGGTCACAGTGGTACATTCCTGGAAGAGTTATTTAGAAAAACAAAACAAACAAACAAAAACAAAAACCTTTTTGTGTGTCTGACAGATGTCAAATAATACTATCACTGCTTTAAGATCCAGTGATTGAACTTCTACCAAGGGATGCCCTGCTATCTGTGCCCATCAAAGACTAGCAAAAGACCAGCTTTCAGTGAACTGAATGCCACGTACTGGACAACATGGCCCTGAATTAAATTATGCAGGTCCTGTTGGATACAGTGGTACAAGCCTTTAATCCCAGGACTCTGGATGCAGAGGCAAGCAGATCTCTGTGACTTTTAGGTCAACCAGGTCTACATAGTGAGATCCAGCCCATCCAAGGCTACACGGTGAGACCCTGTCTCAATAAAATAAAATAAAATAAAATATAGTCAGGTTCTCCCAGATGAATGAAGCATTGTAGTTGTAAGGAGTAGACCAGCAAATGAAGGTGTATTAAAATACTAATTGAGCCTTCTTTAATGCCAAACTATATCCTACTTTCTAGACTTATTGGCCCAGTCTTCTCTTAGAGTAAATCTCAAGAGGTTTTGTACTCAAGTGGAACACTCTACTCTTATCCTCTCCTCAGATAGGAAACTTTTCATCTCATTCCCACAACCACATGAGCTTCCTCTCTGAGCATGAGTGCTGGCTGGTGGTGCACAGAGCACCAGCACATTTGCCTCTTTGGCTGCCCTCTCTACACCATTGTCTCCTACAGAAAGGTGAGGACAAGTGAGCTTGAAAGCCTGTTCTTACTCCAAGATTTTCTAGTGTTACCTTCCTATCATCTACACTTGCCATCTCAGGATCTGGAACAGAAGCTACTCCAAAGTGAAGATGAGATATTATCATGATCTCAGGTGACATCATTGTGCTATTCAGCCAGAGAGGAAAGAATCAAGGAATAGCCATGAAGACTTAGCTCCATGAAAAATCCCTTACTAGGGCTCCTGTGGTATAATTTGCAAAGCTCTTATTATAAGCCTTTCTTTACAAATTATTCAGCCCTTAGGAAGGGGTGAGATTCATAGAACTATAAAACAGAAGTCCAAAGAGGGGACTCATCCTTCCAAAGGAGAGAGTTGAGGAGATAGAATAACAACGCTGGAACCTTCCAATTCACAACACAGCATCTTACCTACTCTACTGGACTGCTACCAAAACAATGCAAGATGCACCAACAATGACTCTTGAAACCATAAGCCTGGTCCTGCATCAATGCAGATGCAGGGGGATCACTCCAAGAATTTAGGAAAAAATAGATATCCAGGAGATATTTATTAATAGTAAATAGGGGCAGGCCTTTGAGGAGATGATGCTATAGAGTCAACACTGAAATTGTGCTATTAATCCCTTCACACTAGTATACAAATCACAGGGCAACCTAATGTGAGTTCATCATATCTGGCCCTTATGGTAGATCAGATCTGCGTAGTTTGTGCTTCCAGTTTCTGGTCTAAAGAACTCTTGACATTGTCTTGGCCCAGTTCTGTGGGTTAATTTGTATAAATGCCTGTCAGACAAAAGGGTCAAGATGACCTGTAAATGACCTGACAGACATATTCCCCATAGAAACTTTAACCTAGACAACTAGTGCTTCCTGGGTAGATGATTTAAAAAATTCAAGGCCACCTGATCTGTGACTGGGAACGACACACATCCACTCCTCGTTGGTCCCCTTTCCATATTTACTACTTTAATTCTGAGGCCCTTTGTCAGGAACAAGCACAGACACTTTCTGTGTACTTCCAAGTCAGAAATTATTGAATAACAATAAAGTTTTGAGTTACAATGGTTTTACTGGATGTGGTTTGTCAGTAGCCCCAGTGTCTTTTCATAGCTGACCAAGGCAAATTCCTTTATTCCAATAACAACTACTAACGTTAACACTCAGATCAGAGATCATACGTAACACAGCCAACATCTCTCTAAACATAAATGTCTATGTGCAGGCTACAAAATGACTACAGCGCATTAAAGGTTGAAGCAGAAGCCATGGTGTGCCAAAGAGACTTTATTGCAATGCCTAGGCAAGAGATCAGTGTAGATGCAGGGGGATCACTCGAAGAATTTTGACATCTTAAAACCCAGCTGGGGCATTGGTCCCAAGACTCAAACCAAGCTTCAGCCTCAGAGCTGAACTGAGCCACCAGGGTCTGGCAGAGCTTCCTGGCAAGGCTCAGAACTATATTAGACATAGAGGCAGAGGGCAGGATGAGGTTGAGACAGAAAAGCATGAGGATTAACAGATGGGTGGACAAATAAAAAGAAAAAGGAACTAAAGCCTCTGGAATGGTCTGGAGCAACCTGCCTATTGCTTACTTGAGACACACACACACACACACACACACACACACACACACACACTCACACATGACCATCAGAAGATAGGCAGTTGGACATCAGGCTAGAATTCCTCCTCTTTATTGAGTCTAGATGATTGGTGTGTTTAATATGTTTCTGGCCTTGATGTTCTTGATATGATTTTAGTATGTTCATGAGCTCATATGGTTCCACTTTTCTTTGAAGAATTTATAGGGCATAACTACTATTTTTTAGCCTTTAACTAATATAAATCTGTGTCTCTTTGGAAGGAACAGACAGACAGTACTTTTTTTTTTTACAGTCTTAAAATTTTAATCACTTTTTATTTTATTTAATCCTTTTTTTTTACAATCTAGATTTTATCCCCATCCCAGTCCACTGACCCTCTGACTGTTCCACATCCCATACCTCCCCCCATCTCCACGGCGATGTACAGACACTATTTTTACATGATCCACAAGGTGCAGTCATTTCTGCTCTAGCTCCTCACGTTTGTGCCCAAAATGGGATCAGATGCCATTTGTAAAATTGGAGCCTTGACAAGCCCTAAATATGCTAAAATTCCAGTGTGAATCAGTGCATAAAATGAAAAAGAAAGGGCTTGCAAACTACAGCCTCCAGGGGCTGACCCCAAGGCTTAACCTTTGGCCTCCCTTGGGTCTCTAGGTCCTACCCTTCCTCAACTCAATGGTCTCTATCCTTATCTTAATGATAATGGGGTTGCTTTCTGTCTCTTTAGGTTCTTTTAGGAGAAATTACGTGACAGTCAGTAAACCAAAGGCTTCTGAGGTAATTTCCATGAGTCTTCTGCTATGGCCTATCTGACTGACCTTCTTCCACCTTTGACTCACATTCCAACCTTTCCCCCAGCCCCACCACCATGAATGAAATGACCCTACTCAGCTGTGAATCAGACAAAGACTACATGCCCCCTTATCATCCACTGAAGGCTGGACTGTGAGATCCAAAGGGAGCTCCAAAATGACAGTCTTGGCTGAAGTAGAGAAGATGGCTGCTGCTCGATCCAGTCATTTCTCAGGAACCTGTGAAACAGGTTTCTGTCTGCCAGGAAGAGCCACTTCCCTATTGACATGCACCTATATAATACATACTAAAGTCATTGGACAAAATCCTCTCCCTGCTTCCCTAAACTTCCTGGACGTTTCCAGTCACAGCATCTCCTCGCCTACTCTGCCATCGCTAGTTTCTCCTTTATAACCCAGAGAAGGTTTTTGTCTCTCCGGATCTTCTGCGTGCTTCAGAGAGATAATTCTGACCCCTGCTGGTATGCTCACTTCTTCTCTGCCCTAGAAAGGTGGACATGGCTGCTTTGGACTTCCCCAAAGTGCCTCTGCATATTCCCATACATCTATATTAGAAACCTTCTCACCTTTAAAAAAAGAAGTCTTGAGTTGTTGATAAGGCTGAGTGACTAAAGGTCATTGTGACTTTTTAAATTGTTATTAATTAGTGACTATTGTCAAGCCAGGCACCTTGAGTTCCATCCCTGAAATCTACGTGGTGGCATGAGTGAATCACCCCATAGAAGTTGTCCTCTGATTTCCATTTGTATGCACACAATAAATAAAGAGTAAGTATATCTTCAAACGGAACATCTCAGGACAAGGCTCAGTCAGAACACTACTTAACAGTGGGCACTGCCTAATCCCAATATCTTTGTTTTCCAGGCACCTCCTAACAAACCCTATCATGGGTCTGAAGGTGACAAATGGTAGCTATGACAAGGACCAATTGTTTTCAATGTGGAGATAGGAGTCTCTGATATGAGGCAGATATCAAGAGAGCAATGTGACCCCTGCTTGTTGCATAAAATCCATGTTAGACTGTTTTCCAAATATTCAGTTAATAACACTCAAAATCTCATTTGAAATCCAAGAAGAATGAGTTTAGTACACATGAAAGGAAGTCTGGCTTCACCCAACTGGCTCCCTCTGTCACAGATGTCTTTGTGCCATGCTGTGGCTTTGCTTCTCAGAAAACACTCTGTCCTTCCACCCCGCCCCAACAAGGTCCTGGTCACTATCTGCTTTGTTTCTATGAATATGCTTACAGTTTCATTAACATTTCATAAGAGTCCTTTTTGATTCATTTGAGTCTATTCTCAACATTATGTGATTTAAGTTTTATAGACTACAAACAAAGTATCATATTTTCTGTTTCTCCTGTGTACGAGTATATTTTGAGGGAAAAACAGCTATAAATTTTGTCCAATAAGCCAGAGTGAGAACAAAAGAAAGGCAGCTAAAGGGATGGGATCACTAGGTCTCAGACAGATCACGGAGATGAGGACTGAGGGCCAACTCTACAGTGCTGACAGCTTCTATATCTGCTTCCCTCTCTATGGACGAAAGGCACAGAGCAAGGAAAGCAGATGTCTGACGGTGGGCATGCATCTTCCCTGATTTCAACCTTGAAGCTGGGGTCAAGCTCAGCTTCTCAGCAACACTGCCTCCTTCATTCATCATGTGCCGAGTGTCTTTTTGGTTTGTTTACCACACCTCTCCCTGTTATGACCATGCTCGACTTTGGGGAATGAACCCTATGAATAACACCTGCTGAATGGAGGAACACTTCCTTTCAACTTTGTCCAAGTCACCTTCCTTGGGTTTCACATGAGTTTTGACATCTATCAGTTGACCCACATGCAGGACAAAGTCGCGTTCTGTAATAAGCCTTGCCACATTCTCCTAATCTTTCTCATTCAAATTGCTTTTGCCCATGCTTGGCTGTTATAGGAAGATTTGGTTAAGTTCTGGACTACAGTTTCCATGGAGACAAACTACTTCCTATGACTACAGCAGCCGTCTTTGCAAGCCTTCTTTGCTTATCAAGTGCAGTCCCAGGAGTGGAACAACAGTGCTGCAGACGTAGGAAAGATTCTATGACTGGAAAAGCAGAGTGTGTGGTAAGGCTCCTACACTTAGATCCACTGGAGTCATTGTGCCTCACTTGCTCTACCTTTCAAAAATGTCAGTAATGAAACATATGATTAAGTGTGCTAGTAAATGAGAATGTACACAGCAAAGCTTAGAAATATGAGAAATATCGGTCACATTCATCAGTAATATTATTATTTAAAATTGCTGATAAGAATAATTTGCTTTACTCCTAGGGTAGTTACTACGCTTTTCCAAAATGTAGAATACTATTGTGTTTCCCAAATCCTTCACATTGGTATTTTGTTTCTCCTTTTTGGCCAGGACAGTCTATTGGGTTGATGTTTTCAAAGGTGTTAATGAAGTTTAGATAATGTCCCCAAGTCACCAGTATGGCAGAGATCTTTTCCACTTCATAACTGCAGGAAGTCTTCATACTTGAGACTGTTACCTTAATGATGATCACACAAAAGAAACATGTGATAGCACCGACTACCTACTCCTTTCCCTCTCACACAGAGGCTTCTGAGAGTCTCACAGTCTATCTCTACCAACCTGACATTTTAATATACAAAATATCCTAAAGTCATTGGGCAGTTAAATTGTTTTCAGAACTGAAGTCCCATGCCCAAGAGACATAGCAATGTGATGGCTAGTCTTCACTGTCAACTGCATTTGTCATTACCCATGAGACACATCTCTGGATATATTTGTAATGCTGTTTCCAAAGGGGTTTACACAAGGGAAGAGAGGCTGCTTTTGAATGTTGGTGGCATCATCTGATAGGCTGAGGTCCCAGACAGAATAAATGAGAAGATATTTAGTCAGCTGGGTACTAATACTGATCTCTTGCTTCGCGCTCAGTGCAAATGCATTGTAACCACCTGCCTCATACACTGGTGACTGGCCATGATGGACCACACCCTCAAACTGTGAGCCCACCATGAGCCTTCTCCCTTAAGCTGCTTTTGCCAAGTGTTTGGTCAGAGCAACGAGAAAAGAAACTAATAAAAGCAATAACTTAATATTTAAGGCAGAGGGATTTGAAAGCCATAATTTTGAAAACCAAAGTAGAGCCCCTTGATGAATATGTGTGATACAGAGCAGGGATATTACAGATCACTGATGCTGTAGACTTCCTCCCTCTTCAGACTCCCATCAGTAGTGCTCCCCCTACTGTCTTCCTTAGACTCTTGCTCATCTGGTTTTCTAGTATTCTCTTACCAATAGAGGCAGGCAGGGCCATCTGCTGTAGAAGATGGACTCCTTACCTCTTCCATAGTCACCTTTGACACCCTTAGGGATACATGAGTATATTTTATGTATCAGTACTAATTAAAGTATTCTTGTTTCATAGCTTGATTTGGGATATTCTTGGGGCTGACGATGACCCGTTTCCATACTTGAATGTTACAAAGTAACGACCTTGTTGAACTTCCGTGAGTTGTCAATGAAAAAAAAAATGAGAAAATTTGTCCCATCAGTAACTTTTCTCCTTTCCCTCATTCACGAAATTAAAGACTTTTAGGTATTCTCACTGGCACTATCTGTCCATACTTTGAAAAGATTTCTTCACTAGAAGTGATAAACACTGTTGTCCGTTAGTTTCTACTTGGTGTCCATTGCTTCCTGCATAGTCATCTAACAACTTAATACATTTGTTTAAGTCTTTGATAGCTTGAAATGATGTTTTCAAAGGTTCGATTCATTCAGAGCACTTCTGAGGGAGATGTGGTTTCTTTGATGGGGATTTCCTCAGCCGCTTTAAGAAGAACAAAATTCCCACTCTGTGTTATCTTTGGGTTTCATAGATGTTGGAGAATATAGCTTCTGATATAATAGCTTTTCTTACTTTCTAGAACTTTCTTTCTTATGTGAGAGACTCCTAAACTGCAACAGAAACCTCCTCACACACCACCCACTTACAAAGGGGATACTGCCTCCACTCTGAAGAGATGCACCCAGAAAGAATGGGCAGAGCTTACCCAAATGGAAGGCCAGTGGCTGGAAGAGTGTTAGGAGAGGAAAAGATGGTTCCTGTCTAGAGTATCTTGAGGCTGTGGTACTGATGATAAACCTAAGATGAAAGGACTTTTAAAAGTAGCTGGCTCTGCCACTTTAATTATCCTGTCTAGAGAGAAAGCCTGCCATCAGGTTGGAGACCAGCTCTGCTCAGGAGATTGATTAGAGGGAGACATTTTTTTTTTTACCTCAATCTAGATTGCTTCAGTTTTACTGGAATTGAGGCAGGCCATAAACCTATCAGTGATTTGAGAAAATTGAAGCAATTAAGTCTGCAGGTGTGCATATCTGTCATATTAATGATGGATCTGTGTTAATACAAGCCACAGAAGAATTCTGCATGGAATATTCACTTTGACAAGAATGTAACCACCTCCTGGAGGCAATGGGACTTCATAATGTTAACATCAAAGTGACCTTTCCCTGGGTGTGGATTGGATAAACCTTTACAACCATAAAGTGGCTCTCACCATCCCAGCACTGCCTTGGGGTGTTAGCCCATTTTGACTCCAATTCCAATGAAGGCCAAGATGATGCTAACGTAAGATAGTAATTAAACACCAACCTTTCTACTCCACACTGTTTTTGCTTGGACATGACCAGTTGCTTAAGCCTACTACAGATTACAATATTGGTTTTATAAGACTGCTGTGAGGAGGTAACAAGGTAACAGCATTCAGTAGTCGTGGTCACTTTAATGATTCCATTTTTTCTGACCTTCAACCATTTCAGTTCCTAGAAATTAATTTCCAGTCACATTTTGCAGGCTGCCAAATAACTTCAGGATGGGAAAGGGTTAGCAAGCTTTAGGAAAAGACCGTAGGTTCCTGCACTGGATGAATCTGTTCTTATACTGTATACTGTCTTTTCAATGAGAGATGTTCCCTCCTCCGATGGCCAATCTTTGCTGAGCCCTTTCTGTGACCCCTCTGTGGTAGATATCTCACTCAAGGATAGCCCAACTACAGATGGTGCCATGACCTGCTGCATGGCTGGGCACAAAGAGATGAGCTAATCAGATTTTCACCCTTAGGACTTTGAAATAGGGAATATGGAGCAAATCAGGCATAAATCTGCAGGAGCCGAGCTCAGAGAGATGCAGAGTAAATGCACAGATGGGGAGTCTGGACCATAAGGACCACTTCAAGCTGGAGAGATGAGGAAATAGAAAACCATGAGTAAGCAAGAGTGCTGATGTAGAGGAGAACCACGGGGCATGGAGGAAAGCACTCTTAAAGGCAAGGCGAGAAGGAGAGGTGTGCACAAGGGTTGGGGACACTAGGACAGCAAGGGGACACCTCATGGTCTGTTACAGAGCCCTCACAGTCCTGGATCTCATTGCTTGGAGACAGAGCAGTCACAGGGCAACTGTGTCTGCATTCCTGGGAGTTCTATTGCTCCTACATGCTATGGGTATCAGACAAAGATTTCCAGCAAGCAGAAACATGAATGAGTTGCTACCTTGGAATCATGGGAACCTCTGTACTGAAATATGGACATTCTTCAGAAGACAAAGTATGTTCCCCCACTAGATGATATAGATCATAACACCCAGCAAAAGACTAATATAGGCCAAGTACAAACTCAGAACAGGCCAAGTACAAGCTCGTCAAGGTCCAGTATAGTCCTAGTTGAGGTTCAGTACAGGCCTAGCACAGGCCCAATATAGGCCTAGTATAGGCCCAGTAAATGGATGTTCAATACACACCTAATATAGGTGTAGCACAGGCCCAGTATAGACTCAGGACAAATCTAGAGCAGGTCCAGTGCGCAAGCCTAGTAAAAATCTAGCACAGGACTAGTACAGAACCAGTATAGGCCTAGCATAGGCCCAGCACAGGCCCAGAACAGAGATATCAAACCACAGCATGACATATCTTCAAGGTACAGGCCTAGTACGGGCTTAATAAAAGCCCAGTACAGGCCTAATAAAGACCCAGCACAAGCCTAATACAGACCTAGAACAGACCTAATACAGACCTAGTACAGGCCTAATAAGAACCTAGTACAGGCCTAATACAGACCTAGTACAGGCTTAGTCTAGGCCTAGTATAGCTGTAACACAGATATAGCACAGGTCCTGTAGAGGCCCAGAAGAGGCCTAGTATAGGCACAATACAGGACTAACACAGGCCTAAAACAGGCCCAATGCAGGCCTAATACAGGCCCAGCATGGACCCAGTTCAAGCCTCGTATAGATGTAACCCAGGCCTAACATAGGTCTAACACAGGCCAAGTACAAGCACAATACATGTCTAATACAGATCTAGTATTGGCATAGCATAGGCTTATTCCAGGCCTAGTATAGACTCAGCACAGGCTCAATACAGGCCCAGTACAGCCTCAGCAAAGACCTAGTACAGGTCTGTTATGGGCCTACTACAGACCCAATAGAGGCCTATCACAAGCCCAGCACAGGTCCAGTACGATTCTAGTATAGGCCTAATACAGGCCTAGCACAGGCCCAATACAGGTCCACAACAGGTCTAACACAAGCCCAGCCCAGGTCTAACACAGGCTCGGCACAGGCCAAGTACAGGCCTAACATAGTCCCAGCATTTACCCAGCACTGACCCAACACTGTCTGGAAATACCCAAGAACTGCCCTGTGAAGACAGGCCTTGTGCAATCCTCCTCTGAATTCTCAGAGTTTGCAAAGGAATCTCCCACTCCAAATACAACTGGTAAGTACATGTCACACTCTATATGAGAGAAGTCACTTAAGAAAAGTGTTTGGGGTAAAGATGGTAACCCAGATTCCAGGTCTAGTCATGGTTGTATCTTTGAACGTCTCAGTATGACTCCCATGTCCCTTTAGAGTTGTTTTCTATCTGTAAAATGGGACTAATGACAATGAGACTATCAAACCACAGCATGACATATCTTCAAGGTCATAAAAGCAAGCAGATAGTAATGAACCTGGAAAGTCAATGCATTCTGTTTTATTACTAAAGAAAAGACTTCCTTTGCCAACCCACAGAACCTAACAGTCAGCAGTAAGGAAAAGGGAGACAAAAGAAACCATGGTACATGTCAGTGAAAATCAGAGTTTGATAAAATATTCTACTTCTAAAGGGATACTGTCTTGCAGAGAGAGAGAGAGAGAGAGAGAGAGAGAGAGAGAGAGAGAGAGAGAGAGAATAAATCAATTTGAGTAGAAAAAAATCTGGTTTGTTTATTAGTTTTGCTCCTAATGCCACCAAATGGACCTCAATCTGAAATGGCTTTTGAAATCAAATTTGCTGTCCTCCAATTTTGCAACTTACTCTTTATGCTAATTTGTCTGCACCTGCAGGGACAGAGAACCTGGCAGCACTGGGCATGAGATCCAGGAAGAAAAAAGCAACACCAAGATTCAGGAAATGAAAGCAGGGCTAAATCACATTAGGTGTACAGGGGTTAGGCTTCATGTAAAACAAGGGGGAGTGCATTGAATGTCTGAGAGAGTATTTGGGGTATAGAAAATAACCGCCAGGCATGGTGGCACACGCCTTTAATCCCAGCACTTGGGAGGCAGAGGCAGGCGGATTTCTGAGTTTGAGGCCAGCCTGGTCTACAGAGTGAGTTCCAGGACAGCCAGGGCTACACAGAGAAACCCTGTCTCAAAAAAAAAAAAAAAAAAAAAAAAAACGAACCTTTCCCAGGTCTCAAGAAAATCATAGGCTATGAAGCAATCAGGGGCCTAGTACTCAACCCTAAGGGTTATTATATGTATTTCTTTAAAACTTTCCTCCTTTAAGAATTTAGCCTGAAGGTATTGAAGTTAGTTCTTGTTTAAAAATTTAAAGACAGTCACAGTATACTCATACATAAAATAAATAAATAAATCTATGTTTTTAAAGTTCAAAAATCTGAAGCTCTGTTTAGAAAGAAGTATTACAAAAGTTCAGAAAGAACTTAGCCTCCGCCCCCAGCGTGTGTCTTTCCATGTCTCCCTTTTCCACATTTTTTCTGTGACTTCATCAAGCACAGTCTCAGGCTACCTGGAGATCCAACCCAGTATCGCAGACATAAAACTTGAGGACATATGTACTACAAAGGACTCATAGATTCTTTGATCGTTTTACAGATGTTCAATAGTATAATTTTGTACCCCTTTTTAAACATTGTCATATTTTAAAATAGAACCAGTATTTCCTTCCAGGTTACATGAAGCACTAACTCAGAAGCAATCAAAAGAAGTAACTCCTAGATGAGGTAGTTTGCTGTTACAATACTTCCCAAGATGCAAGGGGAAAGAAACCTGGGAGGACAAGTTATATGTTCCAGAATTTGATTCTATTTTGCATACTCTTTCCAGTATTTCATTTCAGATGCTCTGCATTGTATAAAGGACCATCAAATGTCAACTTCTGTCAACACCCAGCAACCGCTGCAATCCAATGAATGCTGTCAAAGCTATGTATTCAACGCTCGAGCCAAAAAGTCAATTTTTTGAGTTATTAAATGTAGCAAAAAAAATCAATTTGGCTCATCAAGTGTTCTGCATTTGCTTCCCCTTCCTTTCCCCACAAAACCCCAAAGCATCTCTTCGTTCCTCAATTCTTCTTACGGCTATTGAACATGACTGAAGATAGACTTCAACACATCAGCAAAGACTGTTTAAAGTTACATAAAATGAGAATCAAATATTTACCCACTGTTTGATTTTGATTAGGCCAATTCCCTTATTTCCTTTAGATAAACACACGTTTCTTGCAGAAATAAGGGTACTTTTAGAGTTGGTTACTCTATAAAATGTATTTCTATATTAAAAGGTACAACATTGAGGATGTTGACTTTTTTTTTCATTAATTCACAAAAAGACACTAAGTGTCCCATATTTGCTAACAAGAAGAAATAGAAAATAAAAAGTTAATTGCCCTTCTTGAATCTACACCATGCTACAGGATTCAGGCTAGAGTCCACAGCTCCTGCCTAGCTCAGTCCAAGCCAGAGACAACTGTCTTTTGTGAAACTTCTTGAGATTTTATGTCCCCAATTCTGTTCTGTGTCCCTTGGGAAACTAGGGAGGAAGGTTAGTGAAGGGGAAAGAGGACAGACAGGCTTTAGACTCAGACAGACGTGGTTAGATTCTCAATGCTGGTGTTTTCTGGCCCTGTGATCCTAGGCCAACTAGCTAACCTGGGAGTCTCTGATGCTTCATTTGTGTATTATACATAATGACACATACCTTATGGAATAAGATGGGACCCTATGGGGGGCACACCGCAGTCATTCAATATATGTGTGCTTTTTTTGTACTTTGTCTTTGGAAAACTAAATATAAGTGAAGCAGAAGAGAGAAATAATAAATTCTACAAACTGGGGACCCATCCTTACTCACCTTTAATCTTCTTGTTATGACTAAGATTTCCAACTGATAATAGGGTACATTTTGACAAAAGAAGAAGCAATATTCACTTATATACAAAATCCTTTCTCTGGGTAGCATGAAACAGCAAAAATGTGAGCTGAAACTAAGTTGACCAAAGACCTCTTATTTGGCTACTGATGAGCTGTGTGAACTTCACTCACTTACTCACTCACTCCTTCACATTCATTCATTCCTTCATTCATTGCTTTTAAAAAAAATTCCTTCCTGAATCCTACCTCATTCCACCAGACAGGACAGTTTCAGACATGATAAGTCTGTCCAGAGACAATTTATGTTTTAGAATGAACAAGTAAAAGCCTTCACTAGAAATGCAACAAAGAGCTATGTTAAAAGATCTGAACAAGGATGGAGGAACAAGGATGGAGGAACAAGGATGGAGGAACAAGGATGGAGGAACAAGGATGGAGGTAGAGTATTAGTTTTTCCTAAGAGGTCGGTACCAAGAAGGCTCAAAAGAAGATGTGCTAATCAGAAGAGGCAAAGGAGGAATGGGTTCGAACTGGTGCATTGTGGGTGAAGGATGGGAGAAGACACTCTAGCCATATCCTGGCTAAGACATGGAGTTATGTCATACAGCCATGCAGTATGTGAAGGACTCCTCTCTAGAAGCAACAGAACAGTACTTGTACTCTACATGAAGACAGAATGCACACTGGTGGCCATATCACACAAGACACCATGTGTGCTAAGAAACTTGACTTTGGTGCCTAAAGAAAGGCGGATCAAAATGAGGCTGGAATTTTGTTCTTTCAAAAGTACACACAAAAAAAGGAACGAATAACTGTGAATGTAAAACTGAGTCACGCTAATAATGCACTTGGTGATGGTCTGTAGAAAGAAGAGTGTGGAGGTAGGAATTTGAAAGAGGAAAAACCAGCAGATTAAGTCAAGGCCTCTGTGCTAACAGGGAAAGAAGGCATGGGGATGGGACCTGAGAGGCAAGGGCGTAGTTTATACCTTTCTCCTGTCATGGAAGCTGAGGCGCAGGTGCAGGTGCAGGAGTGGAGGTTGGGATATGCTGACTTCATGTTGTCTGTTGACTCTCCAAGTGGAATATCCCCCAACACCTAAACAGACACATCAGTGTGTATGCTGAAACTCTAACCTCCAGGTATGCACAGGTTAGGTGAGTTGAATCCAAGAGACTAGTTGAATTTGCCCACAAATATGCAGTCTGTAAAATTTAAAGGCCAATTATATCAGCTGGGCCAACAGGATCCTTTATGGACATGCTTCTCTGGTCCTCATTTTCTTCCTTGATTAAAAGAGAGGATGCACGGTTTTCTCTGTGGTTCATTCCATTCACCTAAAAATGTCTCATTCAATGCTTTTTTTAAAAATCGGGTACGTACGGGCTTTCACCTGCACAGCTCTTTTCTTTTCCTCCACCTTTGTTATTTTTGGAAAAAACGCAGTTTGAAGCTGAAGTTCCTCTGAAGTGGCCCCTTGATCTTTCTGTCATAAGGACACTCACACAAAGAGTACAGCAGGGAGACTTTATAGCAGAAGAAAAAGTGAACTCAAACCCGGGCAGGTCTCTGCGCCAGGACGTGGCCTTTCCCAAGCCTTCAAAGGAACCACAATAGCAAGGACTCCCCTCCCACTCCTTAGTTGTTCAGAGGAAATGTTTTTTAATACAGACCAGAAAAATAACACCAGGACTTTGCATTAAATACTCCTGGCTTCCTTTCAATCCAGGAGGGACGGCTACTGTTGCAGATTGTGCCGCAGGTATTGGCATCTCATTACGTGCTAGTAGACTTAGAAGTTATTAAGACTATGACATTTTCATTGGCCGGATCCCTATTCATCATTTTGCCTGTGCACCACTTATCGGTGCATATTTCCTAGTTTCCTACATCCCTCCTGCAATCAGCCACATGTAGATAGTCTCTGTAGAAAACACATCTAAATTCTTATTAAACCCAAGATAAAGGAAGAGGAAATTCAATTGCTTTTGTATATTGCCCGTTTCTCATTAGCCTTGACTCCCTAAGCCCCTGGGTTATGGGCCAGTGCTTATTTTCATGGCAGCGTTACTAGATTTTATTACATTTGTACCGAGAGGCAAGATAGTCTCATTTTATATCTGGAGAAATAGGTTTAGTGACCTGCTGACAGCAGCGAGCCATGGATCAGTATATTTTCCTTATTATGTGAGTCTAGGGCCATATGTTTCTGGTTGTCTAGGCAGACTATAAAATGTAGTGCTCATCACACACAAATTCAACACCAGCAAGCTGTTGTCCTCTTTCTAAAACTCCCCAATATTAGGACTTGACAGTCCTCAGGATTTAAAAAACAAAATTGAAAGGGGAAGAACATATAAGCCTCGAAGCATCATTTTTTTCTCTGTCATGTGATTTTGGGAGGAAAATGCCTCATCGAATCTTTCACAATGAAAGAGTCGAATTTTAGCATCAGAAGTTAAGGATTGCAAGTGTGGAGTGGAAATTGGAAGGAAATGTATGGTAACTCGAGTCTTCTGTGTGCCAAACAGAGACAAGCCAATAGGATTTTAATCTTGGGGATAAGTACCTTCCCACCTCTATGGATCAATCAAGCAACAGAAGGATGGATCCCTTCCCTTCTTTGTTCCATGAAAGACAGAGGGATTCAACAAACTACCCTAAGTCCTATATTATCAGCCCAGCTCCTCATGTGGACAACTACTTTAGTGAGGAACACCTGGGCTAAGGAACCAAAACTATGGTTTAAATAAAGAATCACAAGCAAGTACCACATGGACCAAAGCCCTTTTGCCTCTCCTAACAAACATAGCAGGATCTGAGCCCAGCTACTGTATGCTCCCCTCCAAACTGTTTCTCACTACTCTCTTATACTTACACTTCTCATTCAGACAGTCTTCTTGTATTTTTTTTTCAAAATTAATTTTCCCTTGCATCACTTAAACCCATACCTTTGGTATTGCCTTCTGCGTAGATTAGAAAAGGTCAAGTTTGGAGAATCCCTAGAACACCTACAAATACATGCCCTGCTCCCTCTGGAGCACCACAACACTGCCACTGATTCTAAACAGAATGCTTTTCCAGCTCCCAGTCTATGAAGGTTACCTTCTCTTGGTGGGCGCACCTTAGGAAATCCTACCAGGCTATGGGTGCTTGCGGATGGTCCAGCCCCGAAGCGAATGAAAGAAAGGCAGACAGCCAAAGGCAAGAGAACTGTCTAGACATGCTTCCCAGAAATCCTGGTCCCTACAATCCTGCACCAGATAGAAGATTGTTAAATGAACACCAAGAGTTTATAGAACTCCTCAGTTGTGAAGATGCCTCTCCCTTCCCCCAGATTTTCAGTTTTCACATTCTACTCCCAGGTACTGTCTTAGTAGATCTAAACTATTATCTCAACCCAATTCTGCCTATAGAAAAGATGAGCTCTGTTAGTATCTGGGCTCCGCATTAAGACTCTTCATGTCTTCGCTTCTCCTTTTGAATCCTGTCTGTGTCAGAGGGAGGTAACTCTGCTTCTGCCCAGGGTTAGCTCAAACACTGTGCCCTTGATTCTCTGCTTGCCACCTCCACAGGATGTGTATTGTTAGGTCTCTTTTATCCCAGGCCTCTCCACTGTTTCCTCCATCTTGGTCTAAAATAATGCTAAAAGTTATCCTCACTGCCATCTTCTCCAAAAATTACATCTGACCTCAATTTTTGATTCTCTTATGACTTCCCCTCTCTTCTCATTTCATTAATTGTACCTTGTGTAAAACTAGAGCCTGTGAATTCAGTGTCTGTATTCATCCTTGCATTCAATTCTACAATTCTAAGCCTACTGGCCTTTGCTTCTGCCCCAGATAATATAGGGTGTGGGCAGGAGATCACTTGTGTAAGATAATGTGAATGCCTAAGTGGGTTGTGAGCTTCTTGAAAATGTGTCTTGGATACAACAAATGAATGGGGAATGAACAGAGGGTTGAATGCAAGGTAGGATGATGAGGAAATAACCAAATGTCAACACAGGAAATGACATTTATTCAATGACTGGTGGGAGTTTCTGCCAAACACTGTGGCAGAGGTTATAAATATTGGTCTTATTTGAATATAAATGACCTTGGTTCTTAAGGCATGACTATTCCTAACTATCTAAGTGATAGTCAACAAGTTGTTTATTATTTCTGGACCTTCATCTCTTATTCATAAAAAGCTTTGTTCAAAATAAAGAATTTTCTTGTGCCAATTGACATCTTAGAGATAATAAAGAAGTGTTCTTGTCTATGTATGTTGGAGTAGACCTTAGAAATGCAATGACACCATGGGGACTATTTTAAAACCTGACAGGGACCCCTGTATTCTGCTTCTCTTTCTGTTTAACATACATTTATTGAACTTTATTTCTCTTTCCTTTTATTCAGATACAGAAGACTGGAAGCATACGGTCTTGTGACCGGATCAGTTCCTAACTCGTGCAGTGTGAGTCTGAATCCCACTTTGCCACTTACTAACCACGTGATCCTCACACCAATCACTTGAGTGATTGAGCTTCACACTCCTCACCTTCAGAGTGCAGAGAAAGCAGCAAGAAGTATTCCTGCCTCCCAGGAAAGCGGTGAGAACTGGCTGTCGCACGGTGCTGGGCATAGCAGAGGCCGGAAAGAACTTGAGATTCCCTGCCTTTCTCCTCTTTCCTCAATAGTAAGGTCAGAATCTTCATGAGGCTCTTACTTCATCTATGTCCCTACTTGCTCAAATCCACTGGGTTAGCCAGTGGTGGAGTAAATTTCAGAGGGGAGGTAGATTTATTATTTATGTAGTTTTGATTTCCTTTAATGTGCTGTTTTGTTTTGAGACATGGGGCAAAATTTATCTCTCCCTCTCCATCTTTTTCTACCTCTCCCTCTCTTTCTCCCTCTACCTCTTCCTCTCTAGTTCCAGCTTCAGCTCCTGCTCCCTCTCCCTCTCCTGCTCCCTTTGACTTTCCCTCTCTTTGTAGGCTGACTTCGAACATGTGATCCTCCTCCCTTGGCCTACCAAGAACTGCAGGTATATACCTCCACCCTTCACACATATGGTTCTAATCCAAGCCACTCACGGTGATATTTGATGATCTCCCTCTCTCTTTCTCTCTCTCTCTCATTTCTATCTCTCTATCATCTATAATTTCTATTTCTTCTATGTCTATATTTATATCCATGTATATTTTTATCTACACCTATATTATCTATTTCACCATCTCTACCTATATAGATAGATACAGAAAGCCCATTTTTTGGCATTTTGTGGCTCTCAGGAATGAAATTTTTAATTAAATAATTTGATATTATGCAAAATTTCTTAATGTTCCTGGACTGTCAGATGTCCTGTTTCACAATAATAGGAACTCTCTTCTCTCTCTCTCTCTCTCTCTCTCTCTCTCTCTCTCTCTCTCTCTCTCTTCTTTCTCCTTTTTTTGGCACTAAACCTATAGCTTTGGATCCATCTAGTCAAGTCCTATCTCTAATTTTTATCAACTAAACTTAATAGTAAACCAAAGTTTTAAAAGGGGGGGCAGCAATAACACTAACATTCAACAAGCAAATTAATCCAACAACAATACTAATAATTAATCTTTAAACAAACATACATATAGTATGGAAATGAACTATTCTAAGGATATTCTTCTTGAGGTTAAATGAGCAAGTGTTAGAATTCATTTAGATGCACAGAGCAGACTGATAAGTGATTCTGTGGGCATAGGGTGGAATAGTATATGCTATTTGCCATCATAATTTCAAAGAACACTTAATGCCATGGCAAAGCAAACACAATGCAGAACTCAGTCATCTTCTTGTATCCAGACAGGGTCTCACTGTATCTTACATGCTGGCCTGAAACCCAAGACCTTGAAATTAGAGGTACTGGAGTTAGACAAATAGACCACTCACCTGACAAAATCAAAAGCATTTTTAAATCTTTAAGTATGCAAAATATGAGTTCCGTTTACTAAAGACAATAAAACCACATGGATAGAGAAGGGCAGACTGAGTAGCTGATGCTGCATGCCATTGAAAAGTGGGATTCTGAATGATTTTAAGCTTTCTTTTAAAATTTTTATTGAGATATTTTATGTTGTTTCAGAAGGACAAATATTTTAATAAAAATCATACAAGCGATACCTGGAGAATACAGATTGTTAGCTGCCTTTATGATAACTAATATGCATGCTCCTTGTGTTCTACATGTCAAGCTGCCAGTGCTATTACATGGGTATAAAATAGTGTAGTTGAAAGGAACTAAAGAAAGTGCATCTACCCTCAACTTTTAAAAAAAATTTTACAGGAAAAAAATCTTCAAAAGAAACCTTAAAGATGCTTACTGTCACGGCCCACACGTCTCTGACCAGCAGAGACGATGGGAAGAAACTTCAGAGCAGCTTGCCTTCGCAGCTTCTGCTGTATTCTGCTTCTCTCTCTCTCAGGTTTCACACAGCTGCAGCCGTTCACTCATACACATCAATCATCCGTTCACTCACTCACCCTGGTCTCTCTAACAGTGGTCTCTGGTCTCTCTAACGCTGGTCTCTCCTCATATGGGGCTGCCCTCAATTTATACTTCCATTCACTCATGCCACCTCACACCACTCAATCATAGATGCACATGTCCAAGGCAGCATGAGGGATTGGCTGATAGAATGGTATCACGAGATGTTGCACTAATCTCTCCAATGAGTTACATGCTTTGCTTTTACTGCACATGACTGAGACTGGGATAAACAAGCTAGGTCACAGGGCTTGGCATAGAGCCAGGCGCCATCTTTGGCCCATGTGGCCGCACCCGCTCCCCACACATACTATGTTGATTAAGATAAAAGAATAGTTATTTTGATTCCAACAGGGATATTGGTACCTAAGTCCCATCATTCTCCATCCTCTCCTATTCCTTATGGCAAGTGAAGGATATTAGTGAATCCTTTGGCCCCTGGAGAACATACTTGTGTAATCCTTATTCCTCATTATCAATTTCACTGGACTTTTACCTGAGAGACACATTGGGAATGTCTGTAAAGGAATTTCCAGGGAGGTTTAACTTAACTTGGAAGACTTACCCTAAATGTTGGTGGCACCATCTCATAAGGCTATAGTCCAGAGTAAACAAGCAGAGAAATGAGAGAGGGTCTGGGAAGCGCCAGCACTCACCTTTCTCTGTTTCCTAACTGTGATGGTGTGTGATCAGTCCCTCCCACTACCCTCTCTCCATTATGAGCCTCCAACCCAGCATAAACCCTTCTTCCATAAATTGCTTCTTATTGCATATTTGGCCAGAGTGATGAAAATATAATGTGTAATTATGACTAGTATAATATGTAAAGACCTTTACTTAGTCTAGTACCATCATGCATGAAGAACCCAGGATTGAGAAGTGATTTACATTGACATTAGCCTCCCTGTCCTACCACACAGAAACAAAAAACCCTCCATTCTCACACTCCCTAGCCAGTTGCTCAGCAGACATAACTACAGGAGGAACTCATCTTTCAGCAGCGCTCTTGGGACCTGAAGCCAGTGTCCGTACCTGAGATGCTGACTATGAATAGCTAGCTATCCTCAGCAATGCATTCTGCAAGCCATATGTTGAATTCTGCCCGTTCAGCAACACTCAGGACATTATTTATTATTCAGAGGTGACCACAGCCTCTTTTACAACCTTCAGACTTTGTGAATCTCCTCTAATCCCCACCTCTGCCCTCAGGCTGCCTAGGTTTACAAGAAATACTAGTAAATCCTTTCCTCTTGTTGCACTGAATCAATGTCCCTGTAGTCTGCAAGTCCTCAACCATGCTTCACACTGAGCCAGCTTTTGGATGGAAGCATAAAACTCAAACTCTTGCTGAAAGCATTCAGGAAGCCTAAGGTGTTTATGGGAACTGGGGAGTGTTAATCCCCACTTGTGAGGCCAGCTCCTACTCTGGTAATTACTTTTCCCTTAAAAAAAAAAAAAAAAAATGTGTCCCTGCTGGCTGCTGTTAGAAGTAGCCATCATTTTCACCTCAAAGACTGAGGGTTGGTTTTCCAGTGTCTCTGAGGGTGCTTCCTTCAGGTGATAGCTACATTTCAGCACCAGCTGAGTGGAACTCTGGGTCCTGTGGTTTGGAGAGTGTTTGGCAAAAGTTCTGGATTAATGAAGTTGCGTGCCTGTAAGGTATTATTATCACCTAATCTTTCCCATCTTCTAGCCAGGGAAGAGCAATGAGAAGCAGACCGCACGTACCTCAGAGTTTCAGTTTAGTATACACCTAACAGCCAAGATTGTGACAAGCCATCTGAGCCTCTTGGATGTGACAGGATTGGATTGGAAATCTGCTTCAGCACCTGAAGAGAATGGAAGACGTTCTGCTTGCCAGTCCACGTGGACCTGTTGGCCTGCTGCTTCTGCCACTGATAAGAAAAGCAAGGCCAACTTCTGCTACCAGAGTCAAATAATAGTCACCTCTAAGTATCAAACATACTCCCATCCTGCCCTCTCTGTCTGACATAACCTAGGTTTGCCTCAGGCTCACTACATAGCCATGGATGACCTTGAACTTCTGACACTCCCAACTCCCTCTGGGATTGTGAGTGAGTGCTGTCAGTTTGAGCCCGGGGTCATGTTTGGCAAGCACTCTACCAACTAAGCCATAACTCTAGTGCCCAGGCAAGCTTTCTCTTGGTGTTGATCCCACAAAAGTGAAAACACAGGCACTTCTCTTCATCTTCAGGAGCAGATCAATAAATCAAGAATACAGAGGGGCTTGAACACATCTGGATGTAGCCAGTATCCTTGTCAATGCCAGTAAGAAGGCAGGATATTAACAAGGGATAGATTTGAGGCTTTATAATATCAGCCAGCAGAGAGAAATCACTTTAATTTTTTTGGAAAAAAAACTTATACTTTATTGACAAATGATTCTGTGAATAGCTATTTTATATATTTTGCCTGAAATTATACATGCTTATTTTAAGAAACCAAACAATTCAAAGGTATTTGTTTACTTATAGACAAGGTCTGTTCATGTAGCTAAGGATGGCTCTAGACTATGATTCCCCAAATCATCATATGATAGTGTTCTAAGACAACAAATAAGACAACTCATCTAAGACAACTCAACAATCATTGACATATATAGTAAAATTCTGGTAATCTTCTATAGATATGCACTGTATCCACTTACACATTCTTCCATCTCTAAATGATCACTAACATGAATTGAATATATAGTATATCATATAGAGTTACTATTTCATTGTATCATGAATTATTAATTCATAAAATACCACTAAGGTGTTGATATTCCTAGTATTATATTTAGGAAGCAAGTATCCTAAAAGGCAAGGTCTATGGGCTATGATTATGTGCTCAGCTTCTGTTAGAGGATTTGCAGCTAATGGATAACTGAGCCATCAGTACCACTTGGGATACTTAGTATTGTGATTAAATCTCAAAACTAGAAAATGTTAGAAATAGCATACATAGATATGCTATATCCACTCTGTGTTAATTCCTTACAACTGGTCATGAACGGCGTGCTACTAAATCCCAGCTGTGTCTCTATCCTGGGCAGGAGACCATGGTGCCACATCGAGCACTGTAGAAAGGCTCTCTGTATTGACTCACAGAACCTCCTTAACTGAGGTCTTCATGCACAGATCTCTTATATTTGTCATCCCTTCTCACAGCTTCAGGAAACCTTCAAATATTTGAGGTTAGCTCTCATTGCTCCCAGAGAGTTTTCTGAGCAGATGAAACCAATACATTCAATTGTTCTTTGTCCCTTTGCACACTTTGGAGTTCCTCAGCAATTTATTTATAAGTTTTTACTTTCTCAAGAGAGTGGGGTTGGGGGAGAGAAACCAAATATTTATAAACAGCAAAAGTGGGAGACACATGGGTGAGTTGGTTCTACTCTCATGAGGGAATACAGGAGTAACAGGACTAGTGGACAAGAAGAAGGTTATGCCCTAGAAAAATGCCTCCAGATAGGAAAAAATATAGACCTTGAAAGAAACTAAATATAGGATGCATTTGAACTAGGTTCACCCAGTGCTCTAGATGCTTCTAAACACAGTAACCACAACTGACCCCAGAAGTCCGAGTATCACTCAACTCTCAAAAATTTGTTGCTAATTCCTTATTGGAATAACTATACATTCATTAATGCTGCAAGCATTGAATTAACCTTTTAGACTGTGATATTCAGTTGACTCACTCCAGGCGCCTTGGGAACTAAGCTGGGAACTATTTTTGTAGAGTAGTTATTAGTTGTTTTTCTTGAATGCAGTTTGGGGAGTCTGTGTTTATTATGACTACATTTCATGCTGTCAGATTTAACCCATCTTTCCAATCTGTGAAGTCTCTTCTGCACGCTGACTGCCATCTTTGCATCCAATGCAAACATTGCCTGTGCCAGTTTCATGCCACCTATGGTTCTGACACATATGCTTTTTATTGACATATCCCATGCTATAAATTGCCTCTTCTAAGATGTATGTATAATC
The DNA here is from genome assembly GCA_902729485.2 of Mus minutoides. NCBI lineage: Eukaryota > Metazoa > Chordata > Mammalia > Rodentia > Muridae > Mus > Mus minutoides. Next base: position 1,439,560 of record LR749505.1, on the reverse strand, counting down.
ATCTGGAGAATCAGCAGCACTGTGTGGCTGTCACTTCTGTCTATTTCCAGAACAATGCTTTGGTTTCTCTATAGACAGTACAAAGCCCTTACTTTCACCCCACACTTTCCTCTTCTTTATCCCATTAACAGTCTAATTCCCCATACCCACCCTCAGGCAACTACTACCCCACTTTCTGTCTGTACACATTTGCCTTTTATGTACATATACAGGTTGTATAAATAAAATTACTGACATGTCACCTCTTGGTTTCCTTTTCTTGTAGTGTAATACTTTGTAAAAGTACACCCATTATATAACATGTATTAGAATTTGGTTTTTGATAAAATAATGGCATACTCTATAAATGTCCTTTGACTGTTGATGGATGCCTTAATTGCACCCATTTCTTACATAAAGAATAATACAGCTACATGAAAAATGAACATTATATATAGGTATGGATATAAACACATACATACATACACATATTATTTTCACGTGAACAAATGGTTTTAGTTCTTTAGTTCTGAAATGAATGACTGATCACGGCAGAATTCTGTTTAAGTTTTGAAAACTGACAGTCTGCTCTCCAAGTCAGTTTTTCCTTTACCAATATGTGAGGGCTTTGTTTTGGATTATTTCCACAGAAGCAGTGGCTGTGTTTCTTATTGAAGTAGCCCTGGTGACTGGGAAGTGGGGTTCAGGTTTTCATTTTCTCATGACTAACCCAGCAGTATCTTTCTATGTGCTCATTGAGTATTTGCTTATCCATCACTGAGACATGTCTACCGAAATCTTTGCCCAATTTTTTAATTGGATTATTTGTTTTTGTGATTAAATCACACAAATGATTTGTTTATATCATCAGCCCCTGGTCAGATTCAAGATTCACAAATATTGTCTACTATTCCACGGGTTTTATTTTACTTCCTGGTAAAATTCTTTGAAGCACACGTCTCAAATGTTGAAATGTAAACTTGACTATATGAATCCTATTGCTTGTGTTTTTTTTTTTTTGTTGTTGTTGTTGTTCCAATTTTTACATTTTTTTCTTACTTTATCTTGGTCATACTGTTTTCCTCTCATTTCCCACTACTATTATGCTCAGAGAAGGAAAAGTGGTTCTCTTCAATGGAGTGACATTGGATCTGTCAACCACAACCCCCAGGGCAGGCTGCATGCCTGGGAAGAGCTGGTCAGCACAAAAATGTGCCCCATGCTTCTTGTTTATTACCTTTGTTTAAGTTTTTGATGGCATGGTCAGGATGCACTGCCAAGTCCAAGATGATGAAAATCCTTCCTACATTTTTCTTCTAATAGTTTGATAATTTTAGCTTCTACCTATAGACATTTGATTCACTAACGTTTATTTTTTATGCATGATGCAAAGCAAGGGTCTAACATAAGGTCTGCATGTGATAGACAGCTTTGTAGTTGTCCTAGAACTAGTCATTGAAAAGAACATTCTTCCTCTATTGGATTGCGTTGGCACTCCTGTCAAAAATGAACTGTCTATAAATATAAGGATTTATTTCTAGACTTCTAATTCTATTCCATTTGTATATGTCTGTGCTCATGCTAATAGCACACTGTCATTATTGCTGCAGTCTTGTAAATTGTGTTTCAGAATCCAATCATAGCAATTCTGAATAAAACAGGACTGAGTAAAGAGCCCTGTGTGACACAGGACCATGAAACTCATGAAGACAGGGGTCATACTAGTTCATTTTTAGTAAATAAGTTCTGACATACAGTTAAGCTCTGAATAAATATGTGTTCACTGATAAACTGATTGACTGAATGACTAAAAATATAAGTAGAATCAAATTTCAATCCCATATGAATCTATTTGTGATGGTTTGTATATGCTTGAGCCAGGGAGTAGCACTGTTAGGAAGTGTGGCCTTGTTAGAATAGGTGTGTCACTGTGGATGTGTGGGCTTTAAGATCCTAGTCCTAGCTGCCTGGAAGTGAGTATTCTGCTAGCAGCCTTCAAATGAAGATGTAGAACTCTCAGATCCTGCTGTATGCTGGCCTGAATGCTGCCATGTTCCCACCTTGATTATAATAGGCTGAACCTCTGAACCTGTAAGCCGGGCCCAATTAAATGAGAGCTACCTTGGTCATAGTGTCTGCTCAGAGAAGTAAAACTCTAAGACACTACTTACCTGGACGTTCTCTCTCTGCTTTCCTCTCTCATTGTTTCTGCCTGGGACACTAGTATGGAAGACTTTTCTAAATGCCTTTCTAAAGGCCCTTTCATTTGTTTTAATCCTAGGTGCCAAGAGACCTCATGTGACATCCATCACTGTAGAGTTACCAAAAACACTGCCATTCCTGTCACAGGAAGAATTTCACCTGATGGTTTATTTCCACAAAACCTTTGTTACCAGCTTATATGAACTGTAAATTCCACAAGCAATTACACTGTTTTCATTTAGGAGACCAGGAGGAAAAGAAGCACTGTTTCAAAAGCTAGTGTCCTGACTGTTGCTGCCCTTTGCCAACGAACCAACCCAGAAAGCGATGATGGGGCAAAGGAAAACCCCTGTGCATACCCTTATGTCAGACACAGCCAAGGGCCTTCTACTTCTGAAAAGAGCATGTAAGAGTTTCAAAAGAGCACCAGGAAGGAGTATATATTCAGATGAAGATGAAATACAGGCCAGAAAAGATAAGGAGATATTTCAGCCTTTTTTCATAAACCCAGTATTTTCTTATTTGTATAAAATAAATGACATTTAAATTATTGGGGAGAGACATACACATGCATATGCATGTACCTGTACACCCCCATACACACACACACACAAACGTGCATGCGCACACACACACACACACACACACACACACAGAGGTACCTGAAACTGGCATATTTCTACATTCAGTTGAAGTCTGGGCTTTCTCTTTGCAGAGTAGATCTACATACAAATCCTGGCACTGACATTGATACTCAAGCTAGCCTATCTTACGGAAATGCCCTTGACTGAAATTACAAGCAACTCTTGTAACATAGATAATCATTGTGGCCTCAAGTACTAGCTCTGCTCTCATGTGTATAAATAATAACCATCTCCATTATCATCCAAGATTGCTACACAGGTTATCCCATTTAATCTTTTCAGTTGAGATGGATATTTTTCTTTACTGCAAAAATGAGACCATCAAAGCTCAGAAAAGCTAGAAAAAATTATCAATTTGTAATCAGTGGAGCCAGGACTCAAACCCAGATCTATTTGATACGAAGCTGTATGACTTTAATCACCGTGTCATGATGCCTCTTAGAAAGACATAATGCACTAAAAATGTGCACAGGGCAATCTTAAAGAAAGAGAAGATGCTTGTATGGAAAAAAGATTCCCAAATATAATCCAATTGCTCTTTCTCCAGCTGCTAGTCCTGGACTTGCCCAGGCCAAATTTATATATTCATAGACTTCCTGCCTAACCCTCTTACATTCTCAGTACCGCATATTTGGGTTTTGCTTGTTTTGTTTGTTTTGCTTATTTTTTTTTAATTTTTTGTTTGTTTGTTTCTTTATTGTTGTTTGTTTGGTTGATTGACTGGTTTTTACACAGGTCTCCTGATATAGCCAAAGAAGATCATGAGGTCACTCATGATCTTCCGGCCTTCTTCTCAGTGTGTGAACCAACATCATGCCTAGTGGAATTGTTTTTTCACTGTAACGACAAGAAAACCCTACATAGCACGTACTCTACCCTCTTAACATCTTTTCTCATTGTAGGGTTTTCTTAACCGTATCCAAATTGCTATAGAGATTTCTCTCTAGAATTTTTTCATGTTGCACGACAATGACTTAGCATTCACTGAAAAACAATTTCCATTTGCCTTCCCTATATCCTTGGCTAACTAGCATTCTAGCCTTGTCTAACTACTATTCTGCTTTTATCCTCTGTGACTTGACTCCTTTGGTGCATTATGTAAGTAGGACTGAGGGACTATTTGCCTTCTATGATTGACTTGATTCTTTTATGTCTCCCCAAGTTTCCTAGATGTTATGATACATGACTAAATAATATTACCTTGCAAGCATCTACTGAATCTTCTCTGTCCATTTGCCATTCAGTGAACACTTATTTGAATTTGCAATTCCAAAAAAAAGAAAAAAAAACCAAAAAACCAAGAGTCAGATAGTTTTTTTCAGGGCACTATTTACACTTTTAAAATACATATCCAGAAATTAGTGTCAGGAATATGCCACAGTAGGTGAATGAGCTTGGTTCTCCAGAACTCACATGGCAGAGGAAGAGAAGTGGTCCCATGAGTGGTTCTCTGACTTCCGTATGTGCACACTCCCGATATAAGAAATTAGTAAATGTTTAGGTATCAGAGTAATTGTGGCTTCATAGAATGAATTGGGTAGTGTACCTTCAGATTCTATTTTTTTGAATACTTTGAGAAGAACTGGAACTAGGTCTTCTTTGAAGGTCTGATAGAACTCTGCACTAAACCCATCTGGTCCTGGGCTTTTTTTGGTTGGGAGACTATTAATGACTGCTTCTATTTCTTTAGGAGA